>JAYXIM010005768.1:0-303569 GCA_037575425.1 Anastrepha fraterculus | reverse complement strand
GATTTATCTTATCTTGGTCTTGAATTATTCGTGGAGGTCTAGGGAAGGTTTAAAAGGTGAGAAAAATTCGAATAATTGCCGCGAAAATGGTCAAAACGTGGACCCGGGTAACCTTTGGTTGTGTATGTACAATATGGGTATCAAATGAAAGCTGTTGATAAGTGCTTTGATACGGGGTAATTTTCATACCTATTGATGACTAGGGTCTCGAAATATGTTCCAAAACGTGGACCCGTCGTGTCTTTAAACCGAATTAAACCAAACTTACACACATTGTTAAGGAGGTATTGAAGATGGTTTCCGTATAGTTTGGATACCTATTGGTAGATAGGGTCTCGAGATATAGGTTAAAACGTGGGCCCGGGTAACCTGGGGATGTGTATGTACAATATGGGTATCAAATGGAAGCTGTTGGTGAATGCTTTAGTTCAGAGTATTTCCATCCGCTCCGTGACTAGGGTCTCGAGATAGAGACCAAAACGTGGACCCTAGAATATGTTTGTACAATATGGATATTAAATGAAAGCTGTGGATAAGTGCTTTAATACGGGTTAATTTTCATACCTATTGATGACTAGGGTCTCGAAATATATGCCAAAACGTGGACCCGCCGTGTCTTTAAACCGAATTAAACCAAACTTACACACATTGTTAAGTAGGTATTGAAGATGGTTTCCGTATAGTTTGAATATCTATTGGTAGATAGGGTCTCGAGATATAGGTCAAAACGTGGACCCGGGTAACCTTCGGACGTGTATGTACAATATGGGTAGCAAATGGAAGCTGTTGGTGAATGCTTTAGTTCAGAGTATTTTTCATGCCGCTCCGTGACTAGGGTCTCGAGATAGAGACCAAAACGTGGACCCTAGAATGTGTTTGTACAATATGGATCTCAAATTGAAGCTGTTGGTGAATGCTTTAGTACAGAGTATTTTTCATGCCACTCCGTGACTGGGGTCTCGAGATATAGGTCAAAATGTGGACCCGGGTAACCTTTGGTTGTGTATGTACAATATGGATATCAAATGGAAGCTGTTGGTGAATGCTTTAGTTCAGAGTATTTCCATCCGCTCCGTGACTAGGGTCTGCGAAATCTCGCTATTTTAAAGTTTCTAAAACCGCTATAGTTGTTTCTTGAAAGCTTTTTTATGCTGAAAACGAATATGACCTTGAAAATGCTCCAGCACGTCAGGATTTTTGGCAACTTTTTTTTTTTTCCACAATGGCATCACAAAGTACTACTCTTCAGCTTTAAAATCCTTTTTTAAAAATATTTTTACGATTAATATAAAAAAAGTTATACTATAAACTGTACCTCGCAGGACTGTGTAATTAGTTTCAAAGCCAAAGAATAGTTGCAAGATTAAAAAATACCTGAAACACATTTTCATTTAACAACTAAAATAGCAAATATGAGCAAAATATGTACTTTCTTCAATTTTCTTCTGTTGCCAACTTTCTGAAAAACGTGAAATCACCGCGATGCGATACAGAAACAAAAAGACAGCGACAGCGCGCAGAGGGTTTTGAGCAATAATATAAATTTGTATCAAACAACGCATTAAATAGTCATTTTAGTATACTTTTGGTGTTTACTTATTCAAGTAAATGCATGTATTAGTTTTTCTTTAAGAAATTTCTCTAAAATTTGCAACTTTTTTTTATGATTTCTAAAGATTACTTTATTTTTGCCAAAGAGCAACCGTGCGTACAGAAAATTGTGTTGTACTTAAAACTTCACCACTATAAACTTGGTCCTTATAAAGGACTTTCACTACAGTTTGTTTACTGGATATACTGAGGTCAACATAATCAGCTGTATCAAAACCATTTGGTGAGTGGTCAACAATTTTAAAGTGCGTTTTTCATTGTTATTTTTTTTTTTTTGGGAAAAAAAATTATAAAAATAAAATATATTGTGCGTAAAATTTTAATAATCAGTGAAAATAAAAAAACGGTGGTTTCGTTGTTGTTGTTAGCAATTTTAATGCAAATTATGAGTTTTTCATGTTTTTTTGATTAAATTCATTACTTTTCAATTATTTTCTTTTAGCTTATTTGAAACCAACTTATGCGGCCAAAAAAATTAGAAATTTAATTTCAACAATGGAAAAAAGAAAATTATATTATGTATATTTTTATCGCTTAAGCTTAAAATTAACATTAATTTTATATTGTAAAAAACGAATAAATACTCATAGAGTGAATTTAAATCGATTGTTCATTATTCATTTCTAATTTTGATATGCCTAGCGAAGCAGGCAGAGGGTCCACTAGTGTTAAATATATAAAACAGCTTTTATTCAATGCCGTGCATATAAAATTGGAGTTTATGTATAAGTGTGTGCTGTTTAATGCTTCTATTCGGCGTATTCCTTGAGGAAAGGTTGAGTGGCAAAAGAGAAGCCCATGCACATACATTTCATCACGCAGTTTGTCACAAATTTTGTTAAAGTATTTTGGGGCCAATTTAATTTCAAAATTTCGGTAAGCGAAATGAACGATTTTTCTTCTTTTCCTTCGTTGTTTTGATCTTGCGGTTGTCAGGTCATATTATTAATGATGCCCTTAAATTTGTGTCCGTTTCTCGCTGCCTCTGTTAGTAAGCAAATTCATTTCAGACCTGTCTACTCTTTGATTTTGTCAAGCCAAGTAATTTTTTTCCTATCAATTTCGCTTCGCCCTGCGATTTTTCCATGTATCAACAGTTGTAAAACGTCGTATTTGTTACTACTAGTAATTTACTTATTGACTTGGAGAGTTAAATGTGGAGAAACAAGTGTTTTAGTCTAGCAAAATTCGCTGAAAGTTTATGCTTCTACAACAAGTAACAACAAATACATATTAAATATATTTATATACTTGGCGCTTTCACTCTTTGTTGCCTCCAATTTGTGGTGTGCGTATAGCTGCTTTCCCGCAAATGGATAGACCTACAATTTTTTGTTGTCTCCGGATGGCCAATAATTTTTTATGAGGAGCTTTTTCATGACAGAAATACAGTCGGATGCTTGCCTTTGCCTGGTGATGCGCTACCGCTATTAGAAAAAACCGTTTCTGTCATTTGGTGTTTCATGCCCGGGGTTTCGAAGCTGGGCAGTATCGAATGGAGGCCATGCAGCAACCAATTCGGCTATGGCGGCCGCAAATAAATATTATACATATATTGACAGATATTTTCAAAAGATTGTACAAGGTGGCACAAAATTAATAGCCCCGGAAGATTTATAGTTTTTGAAAATGGCGTCGTATGCCAATCATATTTGACACTTGTGAATTAAACAGCTGCGGTATACAGACAGACAACGGTTCACTAGACAGAGCTGAAGGGTTTTCCAATAACAGGTGTTATTTTGAATAAAAGGTGCTATTTCGAGAGATGATTAACGATTTTTTATGGCCTGAATTGGATGGTATTGATCTGGACAACGTTTATTTTCAACAAGATGGAGCTACGTGCCACACAAGCAACGAAACCATTGATCTTTTACGGGAAAAGTTTCCGGCCGTGTTATCTCTCAAAGAGGTGATCACAATTGGCCACCGAGATCTTGTGACTTAACACTTTGTGACTTTTTTCTTTGGGGCCACGTGAAAGAGAAGGGCTAAGCCAACAGCCCAGGGTCGATTCAAGACCTCGCGAGGCTATCGAGGTAATAGGGCAGCCACTTTGCAATTCGGTTATGGTAAATTTCATGAAAAGGATATTGTCCTGTAAGCGTGGTCGTGGTGGTCACTTGCCTGATGTTATTTTCCACTATTAACGGCATACCTTCCTCTTTATAATGAAATAAACATCCGATCATTTATTTAAAAAAATAGCATTTTTCTTTGAATATCAAAATAATAGGAGGTCTATTGGAGAACCCTTTAGTACTGACTTCCTCTAAGTTCTGTAGTAAAGTAAATTCTTTATTCGGAGCGACCTGAGTGCTTTGAATCCAAACTGAGCGCAATTATCAATTTAATGTCTAGCTTCAGTACCCAATATCTATAATTTCAGGTATCGATTCTGATAAACACTATTAATAATATTAGTTTGTTTGTGTATAAAAAAAGTAAGTCCTGGTTACATTTCTTCCTAATTATCTGCCAAACATTTTACACCAAATTTTTCACACGTTCTGATTTGAGTCCAAATAGGACTCGCCTCTTCACACTTGTTTGTATGTATGGCAGATATGTGTATGTATGTGCGTGCATACTCATGTGTAATTAGCAGCTTCGATGTAACACCTTCAACGGAAGTGGTCGGATGTGTTCAAACAAAATTTAGTGCAAAAATCCAAAACAAAAATTCCCAAAACAACGGTAGATACATATAGTACATACGTATGTAATTAATCAAATGTCTTAATGAGGTGCATACTAAGAAAATGTTGCATTCATCTTCGCATAGAAATGTTGCATTTGTAGTACATATTATATGTATATACTCGTTTGTGTGTATGTGTAAGTGCATGCCCACACCTTATAAGTGTATTTGTATCAAATAGCTGGTATAAACAGTTTCAAATTATGTAGTATAACATACGAGTACTCAAAAACTTGTAAAGAAGGCGAAATTAAGAGAGCAAAGTGCTTTTTACTTTGAGGAAAGTTGCACATTCCTGATTGAAACAGCAGACTTCAATTTAATTAAATAATTCAAGTAAGAAATATGAAATTCGAGGATTTCGAGATTAAAAATAACACAGGCCTGCGAAATCTCGCTTTTTTACAGTTTCTACAACCGCTATGGGTGTTTCTTGAAGGCTTTTTTATGCTGAAAACCAATATGACCTTGAAAATGCTTCAGCACGTCAGGATTTTTGGCAATTTGAGGTTAAGTAGTCAAAAAATGCAGATTTTGGCCATTTAAACAATTTTTTTTTGAGCAAGGTAAAGTTTTTTTTTATTTTCTACCACGGCATCTCAAAGTACTAGTCTTCAGCTTTAAAATCCATTTTTAAAAATAGTTTTGCGATTAATATAAAAAAAGTTATACTATTTTGAATTCGCCCTTTACAGGGGCGTTAGAGAGTTAGAAAGGTTGAATTTGCATATCTAAAAGTCTCCAATTCAAAATAGAAGAACTTTTTTTATATTAATCGTAAAAATATTTTTAAAAAAGGACCTTAAAGCTGAAGAGTAGTACTTTGCGATACCGTTGCAGAAAATTAAAAAAAAACTTTACCTTGCTCAAAAAAAAATTCTGCATCTTTTGACTATTTAACCTCAAATTGCCAAAAATCCTGACGTGCTGGAGCATTTTCAAGGTCATATTCGTTTTCAGCATAAAAAAACCTTCAAGAAACACCCATAGCCGCTTTAGAAACTGTACCTCGCAGGACTGTGAAATATATCCGATACATTTTGGTACATAAACTTTATTTTTACTTAATTGTAAAATGTGAAAAATTGATGGGTGATATAACTTTTTAATAATTTTTTTCGTAATCAGGACACCAAATAACAAAGTAATTAGTTAAAATTATCGAAAAAGTTGTTTGGTTGTTGGCCTGTGTAATTAACAAAATAATAATAATTGAATAATTAATAAATAACAATTTTTGATATTTACTATTGCTCTTTACTAAATTATATCATAAAAACACTCAACGTTCATCTAACTTTTTTTAAATTTAATTTTTAAATAGTGAATAAAACAATCTGACAAAGCTGTTCATGAAAGTTGCAAGCTTTAGCGAATTTCGCTAATTGAAATTGAAAATTTGAAATTTGAATACTTCGAGCCAAGGAACACCAAGAGATTTGGTGCCTCCTAAAACACTCAGGCTAAAAGACACATTGTATTAAGAGCTCCGGAAAGAAGGTAGATAATCAAGGATGAAAGTAGAAAACTATCAGAGAAAGAGATAGGTAATAATAGAGACAGAGACAAATGTAGTTAGTCCTGTGAGAATTTTCCAGATTCTTTGGAAAATCTGTAAATATCATCTAATTTTAGAGAACGAATATTACTCATTCTCACGACATCGGATCCCGATACTCGTAGCCTTGCTCACAAAGAAAGTACTCAGTGCTATCTTCCTCCTCCAAACAGAACAGACACATCGTGTGTCCTCAATGATTCCAATGGTGGTCATGTGCTGGTTGTGCCCTATAATAATACCGACCATCAACCGAACGTTTTCCCTTCCAAGTTTTAGTAGAAAGTTTGACAGTTTTCTGTTCGGACTTGTCACAAAACAGTTTGCAGTTCTGCAGCATTCTAGACCATACCATCGCTCTTTATGTAAATTGCATACGCAATCGCTGATCCAATTCATGGTTCCTGCGGACCTGGTTCCAATTATTGGCTCGGACCTTTGTGGGGGACCAGCGGTTCCACGGTTCCGGACCACGGTTGGCCAATTCAACGGCAATTTCGTTTCCTTGAACACCGGAGTGTCCTGGAACCCATATAAGTACAAACCTGTTCTGTCTTGCGGCAGAATTAAGCTTCTTCTTACATTCTTGAACAATCTTTGAGGTTTGCTTCGCGTTCTCCAGGGTCTTCAGTTTCCCGCTCCATTCCTCGATTATCCATTCGGCTACTTTCAGGATGGCAGGAATTTCCGTTTGGAAAACAGTTACCATAAGAATAACTATTACAATTTTTTTGTTATCGAATTCGACTTTGGCATATAACAAGGAGAATCTCGTCAAGCTGATATCAGTAGAACAACTGATTTGTTTTATTTGGCTTGGTTGGGGGTTGTCATATGAATTGATAAAGAATTCAGAAGAAAAGAGAAATTGTCTTATTTATGTACAACTAAACTAAAACACAAGCCCACATCTACGTTCCCACGACAGTCGGTTCTACGTTACCGGAACGACCCGCATTTATATCCGGCCAAGGACTGTCAATTCATATATATACGGGGAATGTGTATGCTGCTACAACAACAACAACAAGCCCACGTACACACATGCCCATATGTATATAGTACATATACTTGTATACTTAGTTTAACAGTACCTCTATTATGCCTTTGCTTCCTTCACCATGCTTCGTCCAAATCCAAAGCTCTTGCTTTGATCATCCTGAGGTAAGTGTATTCATTTTTCTGGGAGCGAGCCACAAAAGCAAGATGACCTCGCTTTCTGCAGCGTTCTTATTTTATTATTTGAAGGTTCAATAAAAATGTTGGCAGTGTTACCTCCTTACAAACATGTAAACTACTTATCCTTGAAGAAATCGTAAGGAAAGCAAACGAAAGATGGCATAATGAAGCCACCGTCAACTGTGGCCGACTCTCAATGCTAATCGCACAGAATCCTAAGCCAAAATAAGCACAGCCTTAGCAGTCATAACGGGACACTGTCTAATAGGTAGGCACGCTCAAAGGATAGGTGTGCAAGCACAAGACTATTATAGAAGTTGTCTTGATGAGGAAGAGGAAGAGACAATCTTGCACCTTCTGTGCCATTGTCCTGCTCAATTCAGACGGAGATTTGCTATTCTAGGCAGACAATTTTTTAACGAATTGGAAGATCTCAGTTCGGCAGAAATAGAAGGTATTCTAAAATTTTTGAAAAGCAGACACTGGTTTCAGGAGAAATGGGGAAAGCTCCGCACGCGGCATCAAAATGAGATATGAGCCTAAGTGTGTCCCACAGGACAACCGCTTTAACCTAGCCTAACCTAACCGACAGGAGGTAATGATTTTTCCTGGGATAGTTTTATTGTATGCTGTCACTACAGTTCAGTCCCTTCTCTTCTCTTCTCTTCTCTAAGCTATTCTTGAATTTTTAAATATTAAATAACAATATTTAAGCGCTATTTGCTCTATTTTACATTTTACTATTTATCTTGAAGTAAAAACATGTTGTTAAGTATTTTGTGTGTGTATTTTTTAAGGTGGTGGCAGTAGACCAACAACAAGGTGGCGCAAAATGAATCATTAATTTTGTTATTGAGTAACTTGATTACTAATAAAAATATTATTTTGAGTGATAGAAATCTTTATTTTGCTCCATTCGTTGACTGTCTGTGTGGTGTAAATAACGGGTCGTCTTCGTCTAGCTCATCTAAAGGTAGGTAGGACCGGTGTTAGATGAGTGGGTTTTAAGGGGCATGTGAAAAGGTGGTTAGTGTCGTGCGGGTTGCCTTCACATGCAGGACATACGAGGTGTGTTACGTATATTCGAGTTTCGATTTTTTTGTGGCGATATGTTGGTACTCATGTCTTTAACTCATGCCGATGGGTTAGGCCATTTTGAATATTCAGTTAATTGTTGACAGCTGCTTTGCTTGCACGTGTTTTGGCTCCTCTTCGATTTTTACCTATTCAAAAAGATGAATCAAAGAACCTGTATCAAATTCAAATTTTGTGTGAAAAACGAAATTAAGTGCGCGGATGCATTCGGAATGTTGACTGTGTCATACGGAGAAACTACTTGGGACCGAAGCAACGTTTATCGGTGGTACAAAATGTTCTTAGAAGGCCGAGAAGATGTGAACGACGAAAAGCGTGCCGGACGCCCGAGCACTTCAACAACAGACGAAAAAGGTGATGAAGTGAAGAAAATGCTATTGGCCAATCGTCGAATCACCGTTAGAGAAGTTGCTGAGGACCTAGATATATCGATTGGCTCGTGCAATTCTATTTTTTTTTTCAATGATTTCAGCATGAGACGGGTCGCCGCAAAATTCGTACCAAAACTGCTAAATTTCGACCAAAAGCAGCATCGCATGAACATTGCTAATGAGTTGTTGGACGACCCAAATTTGCTCCAGAAGGTCATAACTGGTGACGAATCGTGGGTTTATAGTTATGACGTGGAAACCGAAGCTCAATCATCTCAATGGAAACTGCCGCACGAACCAAGACCGACAAAAGCGCGCCAAGTTCGATCGAATGTAAAAGTTTTGCTTCACGTTTTCTTCAAGTGCAGGGGCGTTGTGCATCATGAGTTCTGGCCACAGGGTAAAACGGTCAGTAAGGAATATTGCCTGCAAGTTATGCGCAATTTGCGTGAAGCAATCCGCCAGAAACGCCCGGATTTATGGAAGAACAAAAATTGGCTCTTGCTTCACGATAACGCCCCTGCTCATACATCGTTACTTGTGCGCGACTTTTTGTCCAAAAACAACACACTAATGATGGGACAGCTACCGAATTCCCCAGATCTGGCCCCCTTGTGACTTTTTCTTTTTCCACAAACTGAAGAGAACCATGAAAGGACGAAGCTACGCTACGATTGAAGACATAAAGACGGCGTCGAAGGAGAACAAGATAAAAAAAAAATGATTTTTTGAAGTGCTTCGCAGATTGGAAAAAACATTGGCACAATTGCATAATATCTCATAGGGATTACTTTGAAGGGGACAAAATATACAATATATTAATGAATAAATAAATAATTTTTGAAAAAACGCAAAATCCGCGATACTTTTTGAACACACCTCGTATATGTACGTATAAGTACGTGTGAGATATTAAGCCATCCCTTTATGAAGGAGATTGGGGCAAGCCATTCATTGAACGCCAGGATATGGCGAGTAAGTCTACTCAAACTTTCAACTTTACAACACTCGTGTTGCTTGGTACAAATAAAAATTATTTCAATTTAGTCCACACCCATTCCAGTAGTTGTGCGCATACCTCATGATTTAGTAGCTTATTTATTAACATTATGAAAATTAAAATTAGATGTTTATAAAAATTATGGTAATTCATGTTTTGAGGGTATGCTAACTTTATGTATATACATATACATACAAATACGAGTAAATATATACTTACATATGCATAAGCTTAGGAATACTATTCTGTATTACCGGCAAAGGCAAATCCAAATAAATCCTTGCTCGATTTACCTTTCGAAATCTACAGGAGCAGTTTGGGGGTTGCATGTTACTAGGCGGAACAAGATCATTCCATCAATTAATAAAAAATACGAGCGCGCTCAATACATACATACATATGCACACACAAACCTAAATGACGACTCAATTTGTGTTCGAATTCCTGGAAACACGTGGGCATTACAATTATTTATGCGTTTAGAACTCGTGTCTGACTTCACGCCCTCAGTCGCGTTCCTATTTTACCCCTTTTCATCAAACGCTGTACATATATGCAAGTATGTACACACACACATATATACATACTTTCTACCTGGTGCATCCTCAAAGGGTAAATTGCCGCAATGAGCGATGAGCTCAATAAAAAGTAAAAAACAAACATGAAATAAATCATAAAATTGAACTCGAAATGACTGCAAGCTATAATACTGAAGCAAGCAAAAAAACTGAATGGTGTTTATAGAGTTGTCGAATATCCCTATTTAATTGCTCTCCGCTCGGCGATCCTGCGCCGTCGCAAGCTACACTCGCTGCTTGACCACTCCCCTCAGCAATAATTCGGAGCATAGTGCACCATAATCAATCTTTGAGGCAGGCGACAAAGGGTTCCACATGAGTTATGAAGTAGACTGTTTTTAAGGATATGCAAGGATACCAATGCATCCATGAGTATTCACAAGTACTTGCGCTTGATTAAATGAGTGGGCGTTATCGATTGATTATTCCTTTGGGAATATCTGCGTGGCACCAAAAATAAATTCTGAGATAATCATTACTCTGCATGGAAATGTGAAAAATGATTTGTATTGACTCTCCGCAATGTATGGTATGTACTCGTATATAGAGCAGTTTGGAGTTTTCGATAGATTTTTAAATTATTTACTTTGAAAGTATAAATTAAAAATTTTTGATTTTTAATGTGGCTGATGGTGGAGAAATATTTAAAAATATAATTAAAAATAATATTTACATATACGCAAACACGCATTCTGTCAAAGAAGTACTAGGAATGGTTTAATAAAATACAAAATAATTGTTTAATCATCAAAATGTATTTCATCGCCTTCAAAGTAGGCTCCATTCTAAGCAATACGCATATGCCAACGATTAGTCCAGTCATCAAAGCACCTTTTAAACGCGTTTGAAGAGATCTTCTTCAGCTCCTTCAGCGAATTCTCCTAAATGGCGTCTATCGACTCAAAGCAACGTCCACGGAGTGGCAATTTAAGTTTTGGGAAAAGGAAAAAGTCACAGGGGGCCAAATCCGGTGAATACGGTGGTTGCTCGATGATATTTGTCGAGGTTTTGGTCAAAAAAGTGTTCACAATATAAGCCTTGTGAGACGGTGCGTTATCTTGGCGCGAGATCCATGAGTTTTCTTTCTACAAATTGGGCCGTTTTCTGCGCACATTTTCTCTTAAACGTCGCATAACTTCCAAATACTATTCTTTATTTATCGTAAAACTATTTGGAACGAGTTCCGAGTGCACAACACCAAGAAAACGAGTAACATGACTTTCACATTTCACCGACTTTGACGTGGTTTTTTGGGTTTCGGCTCAAGTGGATAGTGACTTTCAGCCGCCTGTTGATTAGTTTGCATGTCAAACTTATATACCTACGTCTCATCACCTGCTATGATGCGCTTGGGTCCAAATTCACTTGCTCAAGCATGTCTTCAGCCACCTTCTTCCGATGAATTTATTGAAAGAAATTCAACTCTCTTAGAACGAGACGAGCGGCCACGCGTCTTATGCCCAATTGATGGTGTAAAATGTTGCGAATTGATTCGTGAGGTCCGCTTAGGTCACCAGATATCTCCCTCAAACTTAAATCATAGTTTTCCAGCACCATTTCCTTGACTTTGTCGACGTTTTCATCCGTTGAAGACGTTGATGGGCGTCCAGATCGGTGCAAATCTTGCACTACTTCTCGGCCCTCTGCAAAAGCCTTATACCACTCGTAGACCCGTGATTTTGGTAAAGGATAAAGCACACTCGCCATAGGCTTTCTGCAACATTTTCAACGATGCGGTACACGAAATCCCGTTCAAAACTCAAAATTTAAGACATATTCTTTGTTGATTAACAGATCACGCTCGAATTCTGCGACACTATAGAGGACAGTTGTACCAACATTCCAGTAAAAAAAATTTAGACATAAGTATGTGTAACGCGCGCTTTTGAAATGAACAATTTCCCATCTTTTTTTGATAGAATGTACATATCCTTACATGTATATATATATATTCGTACATATATACCTATATTCCTACATAGACCCTGCGCAAGTTCAATATTTTTCATACTAACCAACAAATTACTTCATTACTTAACGCTTCATTAAGCATGTGGCCACACGCGTGCGCACCTGAACAACAACTAAAATTAGTTTCCATTTTTTTTCGATTTGAAAAAATGCACACTTATGTGACACCTTCAAAAAAGTAGCAATCTGCTACTTTCCTACAGCACCTGTAGGAAAATTGTGCCAATCCATTTAATACAGGGTAGGCCATTTAAAGCGGGCCCATTTGTTTCTGAAAAAAAACATTGAAAAAAACATTTTTTTTTGTGTTGATATGAAAAATCATTTATTTTGATTCAAGGAGATTTGTTCCAGCTAGTTTTTGAAAATGATATCCTTCAAATGTTTGCCTCTGGCCTTGATGGCCAAATGTGTCCTTTTTTCGGCGTTTTCCATCGTTTTGGCCAATATTTCGGCCGGTATGGCGGCGATTTCGCGTCGGATATTGTTTTTAAGTTGAGTTAGAGTCCTTGGCTTGTTGATGTATACCTTGGATTTCAGATAACCCCACAAATAAAAGTCCGGTGGCGTCAAATCTGGTGATCTCGGTGGCCACGGAAAATCACCATTTTTCGAAATCAACGGTTTCGACGGCCCATTTGGCATAATCAAGCCGTTTCGGGTAATCAGCCGGGTTTAATTTTTGTGCCATTTGAATTTTGTACGGAAACATTTTCAAATCGATGCGAATTATGCGCCTGAGTGTTGTCCTGGCGATGCCTAATTCCTGAGAACGACGATAACTCGATGTTCGCGGAGCCTCCTCAACACTGGCTCGTACAGCCTCGATATTTTCAGCAGAACGTCGTGTACGTTGTCTGGATGCGTGGCTGGTATTGCTGAGACTACCGTGGTTAATAAATTTTGCGTATAAACGCTGTAAAGTGCTTTTGGATGGCGCACTTTTAACTTTATTTTTTTTTTTAAACGCACGTTGAGTTTTCACAATTGAGAAGTTATTTTGGATGTAAAGCTGAATTATTTCAGCGCGTTCTTTTGGAGTGTACTGCTCCATGGTAAAAATTGTCTTGGACTGACGCTTCCAACGCGCTATGTCATTAGTCGATCTGACGTTCCTGTCAAAAGTTATAGGGTTGCCAGATGGGCCCGCTTTAAATGGCCTACCCTGTATTTCACTTTATTGATGCAGAAAAATTACTTCTAAATCCTGCTGATTGGTGATAAAAAGGTAAATTGTGAAGAAGATACAGATATGCCCGTTCACACGACAGTCGATTCTTCGTTACCGGAGCGACCCGGATTTTTATCCGGCTTAAGACTGTCACCTTAGCAGCATTCACTAAATACTGACCACAAGATATCGATATCAAGTCCTTGGTCGTGGATTAAAGACACATTTTTGTTATATTTTGGTTATATTCAAGTGTGAATAATGATGATGCGGCTCAGAAACAACAAATGCAGAATATTTCCACTGTACTACAAATATATGCTGGGAAATTTGGGCTAGACAACACAGGATAAGCCTTTCCATATTGCAATAAAGTTCTATCGTATTGCCGATAACGAAGAAGACTTATACCTCAAAAACAATTTGAAAATGGCCATTAATGGGTAATAACAATAGAAATTAATCGATATTTTTTGCTATAAGCCAATGCCGAAGTTAGGTTCGCACAGATCCTTTTCTACAGAAATCGATTGCAATAAACTATCCATTAAATTCAAATTTAGGTTTGGATACGGAATTAATTGAATGCTCACTAGTGTTACACCTTTTAATGAGGTTAGCTTTTAATTCATTACCCAGATTTGGTTTCCAGCGACGACTGTTCGCAGACCAAAAAAGATGCTTGCCGGTAAGACATTTCGCTCGAATGAAGTGGTTATTGCTGAAACTGAGGTCCATTTTGAGGCAAAAGATAAATCTTTCTACAAAAGTGGTAATGAAATAATTGATGGCGCTGTTTTTGATGGAAATTACGTTGATGAATAAAGTTAATTTTTAACAAAAAAACTAAAAAAAAACTTGTTTTCTTTGTTAGCTCCGAGACTTTTGTGTTATTAGCACATCAGTTAACATTAGATGATCTTTTGAAATTCATTGTGGAAAGGTTCTGCTGGTCACGAGCAGATCAGAGGTGCTCGAGCGAGGCTAGCCAAATTACAACTTTTGATAAAGGTAGGGGAGTTTTAACGGGATACTGCGCTATAGGAAAACAGTCGAAGAGACTCAATATAACTTAAGATACTTACTACGATAGCTGTTTGGTGAAGATAAGTTTAAAGTACCAGCTTTCATGAGGCTAAGACTCAGTTATCTTGGGTCTCATTTTAATACATAAATAACCTTAAAACATTTTAAACTAACTAGAACTTTATTTCGTAAATGCTCACTTGAAGAACCATCAAGAATGGATGGCCGCTTGCAGAGCTTCCAATTCCTATACCTAAGTCTTAATTAATTTTTTTAATTTTCTTGTTCTCCTCTATTTATTTTCTACTGTATAGCCTAGTCGATAGTAACATCCGATATGCGGCCTTCGTAGTTTTCGAGAGAAATAATCTGTGGATGATTTATAGTTCTTCGCACTTTTGCGATGGCGAGAGACACAGATAGTGCCAGAACAAGCTGCATGAGTTTTACAGGATCATAGATATAGGCTAGCTTATGTCGCACGAATGGACACAAACACTCCAGCCCTTAAAATATTTGATGCGGAGCTTGCTGGTGGTGGAAGAGGAAGAATAAATCTTCTTCTGCGCTTGAAGAGCTCACTGGTTACACTTGGCGTATCTTAGCGTTTGTTTCAGTAGCTCAGTAAATTAATAACGCGCAAGCTATACTAAATTACAAAGGAAGGATTTCAATATGCATGAAGTTACCCATAGAAAGTGCCAAATATGGCACCAACTTGGCTTGTATTAAGGGTTTTCTCAACTAAGCGGAATTAAGTTAAATGAAAAACTTAGATATTTCGTATGTTTATTTCTTTAAATATTTTCCTACTGGGTTATTTTTGTCATTCTATGTACTGCTGCTGGTGAATTAGCTATCTGCTAAAAATATCAAGGAGAGCCCATGCGACAGCCACTGCTGCATAAACAACAAAAGAAGTAAGGAAAGAGATCAAAAATATAAGGAGTCTAAAATAATAAAGAAATCTGCTTTTCGTCAGTTAGGTGTTTTAGCTTTTACTTCCGATTTTTTGTGTACTTTCATTTGTGGCACTTTCATTTTTTGGACACTTCTATTTCTTGCTATTTTTTTGTGCCTATAATTTAATATTTTTTATTGGACTTTGGCCGCAAATAACACAACTGCAGCTGCTGTTGCAACACCTGCCATCAGCTTTTCCAAGTTTGGCACACGAAACCGTATAAAAGCGCATTGGCATAATGTGTGGCAGTTTTTTGTTGGTGTTGTGTATTTTTTATAACGCTTCTTTTTAAAAAATATTTATTTTTTGTGTGAATTTTTAATTGCAAGTAGTAGTTTGGTAAAATTTGGTAATTATTGACAGCTGCGGTAAACAAAATCTGAGCAAATTTGTGTGAAGATGGGCATTTTTTATTGCTATTTAATTTTTTCAGTTAAATTTTCTGAAAAAGAAATTTTTATAGACCACACATTTGATGACTTATTACTTTTAAGCTTTTTGTTTTTTCAAAAACTAAGAAACTTTGCCCTCAAAGGGATTTGATTAAAAACCCATAAAAATCGATAAAATTTGTAGTGAAATTTTGGTGAATACCTATTTCAGAAAATGTTATTGTCTGCGTTGTTCTGATAGCGAGAATCAGATACCCTCGGGAGCTTGGCGACCATTGTGAATCGTATAACATATTTCTTGTCTATTCCTTGGTATGGCTAGAAGTTCTTGATGAATTCCAATCCTATATTCTTACTTACTTACTGCTGTCCTGATCTGCTCGTGGTGCATAGGGTATGGCTTTGTTCAGACCTGTCAACATGAACCTCTACATGCACCTCCATATCCTTTGTGCTGGCTGCATTTCGTGCAGGAGATTTTCGATAATTAATCGATTACCATTTGGAGATATATTTCCATTAGGATTTGGATCCATACCTTAACATCAGTGTTGGGTAAACATCAATGCTTGATGAGTCTAAGAATCGTTGAGCACATTTACATAGCGAGCCACTTGATTCAAGGCCAACAGCCGCTCCAGGCGCACCTAACATGGTGAACAGACGCTGTGGCTTAGAATGTTTTTTTGTTTAATTTAACCGCGCACGTGGGAACCGATCCATATTTTTTTCTTATGTTGGTAGGACTGTAAGACACACATCTGTCACTTTTTAACGCCATCGGATCATTAGTGTCTGCCCGGAAACGTGGGCAAACAACTCTTGGATTTTGCATGATAATAACGCGCCATCGCATAGGGTAATCGCGAGACGAGTTCTTGTAAAAAAAACAACCTGGCTACTGATGACTAGAGCATATTTAGTTTAATATAGGAACCATTTCCCTCATTGCTGAATGGTGATGATAAAAGACACCACAGTAAAATATATAGTACTCCACTCACCCATTTGTTGAGAATGCAATTGACTCTCCGTGATCTGACTATAACGATATAAGCACGGAATAGCATGGATAAAGAAAAAAGCAAATCCGTACAAGTGAATCAAATGGTTCGGAGATGAGTGATGCTAAAATGAAGTCTCTCCTCTTATCAAATGAATAGCCAGAGCATAAACGATGATAAGACGAAGTATCTTCTCTCATTAAACGAATAGCCAGTGTATTCGCGCCTCGATGCCCATTTTTACTTAATGTTGGCAACTTAGTGTCAGTTTTGTTATCCAGCAGATGGATTGGTAGAATCTTTATAAGACTCTCATCAAGCCTGTCCTATTACATGACGCAAAAGGATGTACGATGGCAGCGACAGATAAGGCAGTCCTCGAAGTGATCAAAATAAAAATTCTGTGAACGATTTATAGACTTCTGCTGGATGGTAACTGCGAACGATGAGTTGTATGAATTTTAGAGGCGACATAGTAATGTCATACGATGACGTATGGGTACTTAGTGTGGTGGCGGAGAAAGAGGAAGAAAACTCAAGCAATTTTGTTGAACGATGAGCTCTATGAGCTTTCGTAGATATAGACATAGTGCAGCAAACAAAGATCTAGCGGATCTGTTGAAAGGATACGAGTAATGCCATATGAACGCCATCTTTAGTGATAGCGGAGGAAGATGTCATCTAATTTCATTACGCGTTTCTAAATGACGTCGGCTAGCTGGGAGAAAAACCCAACCAAAAAACACTGTTGGACTCAAAAAATGATAGCTTAGGCGATTACTCGGGAAAGACCAATCAAGAAGATGAAGAAGAAAAGTTATAGGTTAAGTTAGGTTGCACTGGTTGACTTGTAGTCACGCATAGACCGCTTCGGTGTATAGTAATACCAGATGGAGTTCATTAGTTATGTGTTTTGTGTTTCGAAGTAGTCCACCCGCATAGTGTCTGTTTCTATTGCTATTTTAAGGAGATGTTTCCAACTTACTGCTGAGATATCTTCCAATTCATCATGGGGCCCTCAGCTATTCGAAATTCCTAATAACGCAGGACATCCAAAAAGAGATGGTCTACAGTTTCCCTCGAGCCCTGCTCTTTATATTTTCTGCATTCCTCGCTGCCCTAGATTCCTATCTTATAAGCACACACTATTCCTAGGCTACGTCCCGTTAGCACGCCTATCACAGTTCTACAGTCCCTTCGTGTTAGTGATAGCATAAATCGAGTACGACTATGATAGTTATGCTTACACAGGATCTTAGCATTCCTGCAAATGGACAAGCTCTCCCATCTTGACTTGAATTGAATCTGATCATGTTTGTATCTAGTTTGCTGTATATTATTCGTAATGACTTTGGTATTTCCTTGATAAAGTCCAAGATAGAAAACAAAAACGGGGTCTTTCGCTATATCGGCTACTATCTCGTTCCATTCACTGTCCTGATGGCATGGAACCCAATAGAAATGTAGCTTTCAATTCGCTGCCAATCTTTCTACTGCCTCCTAATTTTGAAGAACGATCTTGGACGTTATACTAAACGATGTAATTGCTTTAATGGCTGCCTGACTAACTATGTAACAGTTAAAATTGGTGTTGGTCCCAGTAGTATCACAATCTAGGTCTGCTGCCTTTCCAATTGCGAAAACCTCAGACTGGAATACACTGTAGTGATTTGGAAGCTAATACAACTTCCTTAAGTCTAACTTTGGGCAGCATTTCCCACTAGTCAATTTAGAACCGTCCGTAATAAAGTTAAGTGCATTGCGTGTACAGCCTTTACGCCATACTTCTTTTTCGATAGTAAAGAAGAAGAGTTATAACTCACCAATAGTTTTAACAACGATGAGAATTCTATTGGGAAATTGTTTGAACTCAATCCATGTGGGCAAACTCACCGTTACTGTTTTGTGGAAGATGCTGGCAGATAAAAAGGTAGAATTTGTTTTTTACAGGATGTCGCGACGTCAACACGGCCAATCTGAGATTCGATCATTCTTCAAAAGTCAGCCGAGTGTTGGTGATGTGAAAAGACTACAAAAAGTCTCCGTTTTGATTCAAGTCGACTATTTTGGTGGGCCGCCGAAAGGATGAATGCTGCACCAACCATTTAACAATTGAAACCTGAAATCGAAATTGCCATTGCTGAGATAAATGCCGAAATGAGGGAGACTGCACTGAGAAATCGGGTTGACAGAATGGGATAGTGTAAAGCCAAACGAGGAGATTATTTCAATGAAATTGTGCGCCTTGCTCAATGCCAAGATTTAAGTTAGGTAGTGCTGGCTGATCTATAAAAAGGCCTCGCTTAGACCTCTAAGGTCAATTGTGTTACCAGTGATGCACCTATGTTTGGAGTCGAATTATTATTTTAAGTAATTCGTGATGCACGTCTTGGCGATCAAGGATGAAAAATATACTGATCCTAAGCACATTTGTCGGGTCCTACAAGGAGCAGCGCAATGGCAAATCAGGTATTTCAAAGTACCCCTAGCATTCGCTTCGTTGCATGTGTTACATGCATCACTATGGACTAATCCCATTTTGGCTGCGTGATGTGGTGTGAGACAGTGTCCCGTCAGTGCTCCAACGAATGTTTTGCAGTCTTTTTTCGAGGCTGATAAAATAAAGTTTGTAGTTTTCGTATTCCAAGTCATTAGCAAAATTTTGGCATTTTTGTACGAGATTGAGCGTTCCCAAATCGACTGCATTTCCAGAGCTAGTTTTTCATTTAGTTCCGTTTTCAGAAAGGAGAGTGATAGATATATTTCTGCCGTGCTCAATCTCGGCAAGCGAATACTTGCCTTAGCGAGCTCATCGGCTCTCTCATTTCTTTCTTTTCCTTGGTGACCTGGTATCCAGTAGATAGTGACCTGCCCGTTTCCGCAGAGTTCATTGTTGAACACATTTCGAGTTAGTCCAATGTTAAGGTTTACTCTTTCCAATAAATAAAAAAAATCATTAAAATATATGTATGCTCTTTTATTTATAGCCGAGTTAAATTAAATTCCAAACGTTGCATGGACCTTTTTTTATCTGAGAAATTCTTTCTACTAGTATTTGGATATCCAACATAAAACGAGTAATGTTGCAGCAGCCTATTCAAACTCAAGTGTTGACTTGAAAAATGTCGACTGTGAGGTCTTTATAAATTTAATTTAATTTTATAAATGACAACCTCATCGACAGGATTTAATTTCCTTATCGGATTACCCATGTTTTCAGAGGCTGCTACTGGCAACAATAAAGACGCCAATGAGCACTTGACACAAGAGGACGACAGTTCCATTTGTCACCAAAAATGCTGATGACAAATTATTCAAAAAAAGGGCAAGAAAAAATCAACAACTTGATAGAATTTACCTTTCGTTAAATTTCCTTTCAATTTCCAAGGATTTTTGTTTTCGTAGGATTTCTGCGCCGCCAACTTACAACGAATGTAATGCTAAGTAAACATATCAATTTCGCTGGGGCACATATTCGACGCAAACAGGTACAAGAATACTTGCATATGTATGCATATTGAAGTAGTCTATTGGAAATTGACTTTCGAGTTTGCTACCTAAGGATTAATTCCATCGCAGATATGATCCTTGTGCGAGTGAGACTGCAAGTGAAAGTGTGGAAGGTGAGAGAAATGGGCCTTCTGGGAAGATGGTTTCGTTGTCAAGTGTTTAGGACAATAGACAAGTGGGTATGTAGGCATGTATGTGTGCGTGTACGCAAAGGATCTGTATGCATTTGGAGTGTATCAGCGTCTTTTGGCACTTTTGATTAAGTAGCCTTTGGTTTGCTTGTTTGGATATAATTTCACTAGCGTAAAGTCAGACGCACTCACACACACACACACAAGGCATACCTGTAGTCTCTTAACAGATTTCGCCACCCTGTTGAGCTGCTGTGTACAACCTGTTGACACATTCGGGGATTTATGAGAATTTTATGCATTCACACATATCAAAGATCAAATGTCCGTTTGTGTGTATTCGATTTTAGGCATTTTTAAAAACTCCTACGAGAGCACATTTCGAATTGTTCCCAAGCATTTTATTTATTTCTTCTGACTGAGGTTCACAAGTATTGTTCGATTTTACGTTCTTTTTTTGTTTCCGAATATCTGATTGTACCTGTCACCATTTGACTACTCCAATTGCCCTCAATCTCCACACTGCCCTTTTCCCTCGTTTGCTTTGCGTGCGCAAATTATTTTGGCACTTTGCCGCCGCCGCTGCAAATTTGAATGCTTCACTACAGCACTCGTACGTCGTTCAGATTGTGGCGCTTTTGGGAATTTCATCGCTGGTAGTAGACATGAACAGATACTTGTACCGATTGGCGTTGATCCTTATGGCAAATTCGTGCGATGTGCACGCGCACCTTTCTGGTCTGTTGTGGTTGTTTTTCTCGCATTGCAATTTTACTTTTTGGTAATTCACCAAACAACACAGCCGAGCACACGAAGCGTGTCATCCATCCATCCAATATACAGCTGGCTGCATTTTGTGTCCGTCCATTGCTTATTCCATTCATTCAAACTTTTCACCGACTTTGGTCTGATGCGAGTACCTTTATATGTATGTGTGTGTGTGTGTGTGTGTGTGCATTCGTCTGTCCGGCATTTCGCCGCAATCAAAGTGATATGAAAATTGCCCTCCGGTTAAGTTGTGAATCTGTTTGTGTGTTTGTGCGTTTATTGTTCGTAGTTTAATTTGCTTTATTGTTGTTTTATTTGCGCAAAGCAAAGGTTAAATGCGCGCATTACAGCAATTGGCGCGACGCGTAGCGGCGTTTGCCCCCATTGGTACGTGCAACTTGGGGTAATGCTGTTGATCGGTCGTCCGTCAGTTCGCTTTGGACGCTTTGTCTGTTGTCCCTAATAAGGCCTTTAATTCGATTTACCCTCTATTTTTTGGGTTTTCACTATTATTACTATTGGTTTTTTGAATGCACTTCGTATTGTTGTTGTTGTTTTTGTTGCTGTTGGCCAAATCAAGCAGTTCATTATTGTTGGTATGTACGAGTACGTACGACCTCGCGCTTATTTTAACCTAATTAAATGTAATTTGGTACTTCCTTTTCAGCCAAAAACTTTGCTGAGAGGAGTATCTCACCGACTGTGCGGCTAAAACGGAATTGATTAAAATGCAACTGAATGCGAGATGAATACGAAAAAATCTCAAATGAAATGGATTTTTTAAATATTTTGCTTTTAAAATTATTTTACATACCAAAAACAAAAATCCGAGAGAAATATTGAGATCGCACTTTTTTACCGAGGTCGGTAATTCGAATTGATCCATTAATTCGAAGTTTTGAGTGCTCAAAAACTCGTGGGTCAGTACGTGAGAACTTCCATTGTCATGGTGAACAATGACTCATCTTCGGCGGTTGGCTTCTTAATTCTCCGATAACTTCTAGTAGTGTAATCAGAGGTGTGCAAACAACCGGTTGCGTACCACTCGTAATTGGCTGTTTTAAATTTCTCTAGTGACACATTTGGGAAATTGCCAGGTGAAAAAACAGGTGACCATTTGCTTTGAGTTGCTTCTTCCGCGAACAAGAACACCCGTACCATCAATTGCCATTTTGCTTGCGTCTCCAAGATTCATCATCTGTTAAGATGTCACGGACATTTGATCCACCACGGACTAATTTCTTCAACATTTTTTTACACCAATCGACGCGAGCATATTTTTGGGCAATTTTCAAATTATGCGGGACGAGAACAAATCCTCTTGACGATCAAATGTTCATGGAATATTGAATGCATGCTGATACCGCTAATGCCGAAGGATGCCTCTATTTCGCGATATGTTACATGACGAACTTGCTTTGTCAATTGATTGTTTCTGACCCAATAACCGATTTTAGAGTGCTTTCACGAAATTAATCCTGCAAGGATCGAGTCCTTCTCCATCTTTCCTTTTTAATATTTCCAACAAGGAGGGGCCCTCCTTTTCTTCTGCTACCACCAGCTGCTGTCACATCGAATACATTCAGGGCCGGAGGGCTGCGTTATGCCTATGTCGCCGTAAAGCTCATATAGCTGTTCCACCGGTTGCTATACTCGCCGTCGGCAACATGCACAGGTCCAAAAATCTTCTGCACAATTTTTCTCTCAAGCACTCCAAGGGTCGCCTCATGACGAGGAACTTATATTAATTATTAACTAAGTGTTAGTTTTGTTCGTCGATAGATGACTTTAGTACCCAATAATCTACTTAGTCCAAAACAGCACTTGTTGGCAAGAAAGATTCTAATTTGGATATCAAGGCTGATGGCAGGAGGTGCTTCGTTTTGTTGTCGCTCAACACCAGACCCATTTGCTTTGATTTTTTGTCGAGTTTGGAAAAGGCAGAACAAACAGTGCGGTTGTTAAGGCCAATGATATCAAAATCAGCAATTGTACGCTCTTATAAAAAATTGTGCCGGATTAAGTTTTGCGGCTCGCACGATCTTTTCCAGCATTAGGTTAAAGAAGTCACACTACAACGAGTCACTCTGTCTGAAACCTCACTTGGCCCGTATTAGTTTTGCCGGGATACCAAATTCAGACATAGCTGCATAGAGGCAACTCCTTTTCATGCTATGGAATGAGGAAGTCTTTTCCAGGTCTAAAGTCACTCTGATAAAATCCAATTAGATGGTTGATTCATTATCACTATTTTCACCTCGTCATAGTCAGGTAGCGCAACGACCGTCCCGTCGTCAACAATTGGGGTATCGGGATCTTCGCATTTTCTGTGACATGTACAGTTGTCACTATTTAGCTCGCATGAAAATTTTCAGCGAGCAGATAGTGATGCTACTATGCGATAAACGTCAGCGACCGTTAGATGCTTTACGTAAAACCGAACAAATGCAGTAGCTCTCGCTTCTCTGAACAAATTGTGTAGCTATAGCTTTCGTTCTTATTGGAATTGTTAATTTGCTTTACCGAAAAAAGACATGTTGCAAAAGTTCACATGTAACTTGAAAAACCGCTTCTGAAACTAATGTCACTGAGCAACAACATGGTTTGGCAACGGTAAAGGGGGCAATACAGATATCGATGTTGAAGGTTGTTCAGCGGCACTTTGTGCTACAGCAGCAAAGTCCAGTAAAAAGAAGCTTTAAGTAAGTAATTTTAGGAGTATGCGAGTTTATGGTTTTATTATGTAAAACCCATCACGGTGAACTTAAGTTTGAGTTTTCGGGGTCGGGGGTCGTGTCCCGCGGCCGCCATCTTAGAAATAAGGGTGCAACTGGTTTTTTGCGCTTATCTCGGGAATTCCGCTTCGCTAATGTATTGGTTGCTCCGCTTAACAGCTAAAATCATAAGATTAAATAAAGATAGCGGTAAAACCTTATAGACAAAAATGTTCACAGAAGAATGCTCTATAAAAAAGCTCTGAAGAATATTTTCCATAAAATCAATAAAAAAAAAGTTATTACGCTTGAAAACAATTAATTCCTTAATTTTTCGCGTAATTCATAACTTTTTTATTATTAATTTTACAAGAAAAAGTTTTGAATGAAACTTGTAGATAATATTAATATCTACAAAAAAAGTATCCAGCAAAATTTTCGTAACTCTCGGAATTCCCGAGATAAGCGCAAAAAACCAGTTGCACCCTTATTTCTAAGACACGACCCCCGACCCCGAAAACTCAAACTTAAGTTCACCGTAATGGGTTTTACATAATAAAACCATAAACTCGCGTACTCCTAAAATTACTTACTTGGCTATTTTTTTGGTCTCTTTTTACTGGACTAGAAATATTCTCAACAGAACGTCCAGTTTTTTGCCAATTTCTATCCTCGGCAGAACCGGTTTCTTGAAGCTTTGAATTGTCGACTCATACGGATGATTATTTCCACCGAAAAATCACGAATTTTGCGATAGGTTGTTCTTAAAGATCGACCATTTTCATAATAAGTTTCAATAACTTTAACGCGTCGTTCGACCGTGTAAAATTGTGCATCTGTCCACTTGACAAGTGTCAAAGATGACATAAAAAAAGTTAACATTAACGTTATTTACTACTGGCATCTGAGCATCACTTTTGAAAGACCATATGCAGAATAATACACTAGTATATACATATGTATCTATTGTATGTAAATACGAATGTTTTTCGCTTTTACTTTAAAATACATTTTTAGGTACCTGCACTCGTACAAATTTGAATTCTACGCACATAAATTATGTTTACAATACCTACATTAATCCAATATGGCATATTACGAGACTTCTTGCCGCAACGAATCGCTCGTAGTGGAATCGGAAGTAAATCTCATATACATGTCAGACAAATTATTATTACTATTTTGATAGGCACTTAAAATGAAAATAAAAAATAATAGCTTTTGATCGTAACCATTTCTTTTCTATGCAAGATCGAGCATCTAACCACATCCTTCTTGTCTAAGCCCATTCGCTTCGGAAACAATAGCCAAGACTTGGAAGCCGTGTAATAATGACAATGGATGAGTTGGCTAAAATGTATGGCTGGGAAGAAAGCGAAAGGAGGAAAAAAGATCAATAAGAAGATGGAGATGCAATAATCGCTTGAGAAAAATCAGAGGATCCTTGTGACTGTAAAGGTACAAGTTAAACAAGCAACAGCCACTGAAGTAGGCAGTGTCGTTAGGACATAGGCGGTTCTGCGAGATATCTGTATACTCAACACATGCATACACATACACAAACACATACATACGTACTCACACGCAATCGGTAACAGGTGGCGCGGAAGCTGATCAATCGAAGGCAGAAATGCACCAACGAAACGCGCAGTTTACGCACAGTTGTAGGCAGAGGCTGGGCGTAAAAACTGAATAAAAAAATTTTAAATAAAAAATATATAAAAAATTAAGAATACAATGCCATAACAAGTGAACAATTTTAATATGATTTTTCATCTCCACTTTTACACAAACGCGTATGAATCGGATAGTCTGCCTGTGTATGAATATGTTGGTGCTCGCAATCGCTGCTGGTGATCGGCCAACGTAGAAGGATCACTTCCGATTGCACAGCAGGAAAAGTGTGAGAACATTTTGCTATTCGCGCGGCAGAAATAACAAAATAAAGAAAAAATATTATGAAAAAAATATAAACAGGCAGCCTCTAAAACTAATTACTCACAATGCGCCAGCCTAAATGCGAACAAAGGAAATGAAAGGATACAAAACAGTTAGATGGCGGATTGAAAAATGAGCGCTGCGACGCATTCGCAGCCGCAAGGGTTGAGTTTGGTGGAAAAAGGGGTTTTCTTGAAGACGAAGGCATACAAAAAGACCGTAATAAATGAATTAATGCTGAAGGAGCTGGTTTCCGTTTGGTTTTGATGAATTAAAAAAAAAAAACGAAAGAAAAAACAACAACAACATTTACCTATGCTTAGTTGAAAGGAAGTAAGCACACGTGGTCAAGATTCACTTTTTCGTATAAGTTGAATTGAATTAGAAGTGCAACAAAAAATCTGTTTGAAAATGAAATTGAGCGTTTAATTTTTTTATAGCACACAGCTTACAATAATTCATTGAAATCACATTAAGCCGCGCGGAATGTGCCGAGTAAACAGTCGTGGTTTGAGTGCAATAAATAGGTGTTGCAAATATCTGAAGTGCACTTGCATTGTTTACGCCAAACAAACACACACACATACACACTCATTTACTAACACAATGGAAGCCAGCGTTTTGCTCCTCAATCGCATTTACACTGCTGCGCATGCGCACCTTCAGCGTTGTTCCTTCAAACGATTCATTCACGTGGCTGCCGCATTTTTAAAGTTCCTTCCTTCGCCTGAGTAACCACTTTTTCAAAACGTTTTTTCATTGTGCTGTGTTCTTTTGATTTAAAAAGAAAAAAATTGTTTACAATGTAAAAATTTCGCTGAATGGAAAGTGTTTCTTTGAAATTGTGAGGATCGTGCCACTTGAGAAACATAAATCGCCACAATAAAGCAAGCGATACAATTAACAAATTTCTCTTACAATTTAGCACCAATTCAATTTTTATTAAATACTCGTAAATTGTTTTGCCTTCAATGCTATGTGTGTTTTATGGTTCTTGTCGCTTATGTGTTAGTCTGATGAACTGTGAAACTATAAATAAATCGAGTTTGCTTTACAGGTTGATTCAGAGCAAGGAAGTGAACCTTTGTACGTACATATATAGCTTTCCAACTGAAGTGAATCAACCCTTTCACTGAATCGATCCATTCATGTTTTCTATGATTTTCGTAGAATCCACGAAGATGGTATCACTGAACAGCTTTGAACGTAAATTCGAAATTCGTAGAGTCGCATCATTGAATCAAGTCGCAGTTTTCGGTACATATTTTTTACCACAACTATTTGCTGGTGGAGAAACGACAAAAAAGCGCGTAATTCAAGTGAAATATACATAAAAATTGCAAAAATTTAAGTAAAATATTTTTAATACAATATTATGTTAATTAACTTTAGTTTAGGGGAAAAGAAGTTCATTATTTTCTCGGTAGATGGCTGTAGTGTTCGATGTCTCGTAAAGTATCGATCAAACAATTTAAAGTTTATACTCGTTGTCAAGGTGACATTTCAAACCATTCAGTTGTGAGTTACAGGGTGTTAGCAATGGAAAAGAGAAAAAGAATGAAAAAGAAAATTTGGTACTTTTTACAGTTTTGCTTTGATAAAGGCGAAAATGCAAGCCAGACTGAAATCATGAATGGTGTTTAACATGACGATACCTTAACAGCTAATTACGTGCAATTTTGGTTCGCCCGTTCATGCATTTTTGATGTTAAAGAAAATGTCAATATAATCACAGAAATAATCGAGGTTGACCGGCAAAAATAATAAATTAATTTTTCTCTAACCTAATACATACACATGCCCCACAAAGTCTGCGTTCACCCTACAATAACTTTTTAGTGAATGAAACACACAACCTGATTTTATAATTTTTATAAATTTGTATATATATTTATATGTTTATTATATGTTTAAGTTTCAAAAACAAAAATAAATTTGAAGATTCCTCACATAAGTTTTTAGCTAACGGTGAATAATGGGTGTAACAAGGAAATAAAGCCCCCATAAAGTCTGCGTTCAGTCTTAAACTCTAATACAAAAACATGATGCTATATGCAAAAATTAAATCTAATATTTAGTTGGATATCCACGTTGCTTCAGGATTTCACTCAGCCTATTTGGCATTGAACTTACTAGTTTCCATGTTTCCGCTGCTGTTATCTTCCTCCATTCTGCCTGCCTTTTTTCGGACGCCCTGACCTGGGCTTACAACTCGCTGAATAGAGGAATACGTTCTCAAAAAAGATTTTCCAATATTTCGGAAACTTTTTCCGTCTTTCCACATTTTTATAATTATTTTCCTCTCAGAAACGCTTATTTCTTTTCCCTTTCCTTCCATGTTCTTTAATTATCTCCAGTTATAATATAAATAAAATGTTCAAATAAGCTTTGTTAACATTCAGTCGAAGATGCGCAATGAAAAATTAATATAAACAAGGAAAAATATCTTAAAATTAACGGTACTATTAAAATGAACAGGCTGAACGCAGACTTTGGTGCCACATTTACATGCTGCTGAAATTATTTTCCCTGACTGATGAATACATGATATTGGTATACCTTTGCAAAGGTGTAAACTACTTATCCTCGAACAAATTGTAAGAGTAGCGAATGAAAGATGGCGTAATGGAGCCACTTGCAAAATCGTCCGACTCTCAATGCTAAACGCACGGAACTTCTACTAAGAAGAGATAAACACAGTCTTAACACACTGCTTTTACTTATTACGGGGCACTACCTAATCGGTAGGCACGCCCAGAGAATGGGTGTACAAACACATAACTTCTGCAGAAGTTGTCTAGACGAGGAAGAGGAAGAGACGATCCCGCACCTCCTGTGTCACTGTCCTGCTCTATTCAGACGTGAACTCGCCATTTTGGGTAGACAATCCTTTAATGAATTGGAAGATCTCGGCTCTGTCGGAATTAAGGATCTTACAAAATTTTTGAAAAGTACAAATTGGATTTAAGAGATATAAGGGCTGGTTCCGCACGCGGCATCACAATGGGCCATGAGCCTGAGCGTGTCCCACAGTGGACAACCTAACCTAACCTAGTGTGTATCGGCCTTATCTCGCCAATGGAAAGTTGGATTTCATTTCATAACTCTTGCATCTATTGTCCTGTATCTGGATGGCTGTCGTCACAAGTATGCTTAACGACGCCACACAAAAATAAGTCTAATGAAGTGAAATTGCTGCTTCAAATGTTTTTAAGATTTCCCGTGTACAAACGAAAAGCTTCCCATTCTGTAGACTTCTAATAATAAACTAAATTTGTGACATATCACCGATGCTATTTTAGCTGTCAAAGTATGATAAAACAAAATCGATAGCTTATATTCCACACGCTAGCTGAACCACCCTGTACCTACAGTTTTATAAGAGAACGTTGTTGTAGGAAGTCAACGTTCTATCGAGTAAGTCTAGAGTAATTGAAAATTGAATATTTGGCAAATGGGCAGCGCGGCAACTTAATTTAGAAACTTGAAGAGTTATAGATTTTTGATATGTAGGTTACGTTTCTAAGTGCTTCTTAAGTGATAAATAGAAATAATGAGACTCAAAACAAAGAAAGAAAGTAGAAAGTTTTCAATGACACACCGAGTAGTCGACTCTAAGTTTCTCTGTAACCGGACGGAAGATTCGAATTCACGCTCGTATTCAGTCTTCGTTTTCCACTTACTCTTGCTTCGTCTTTCTATTCTTTGCGTTTGCTTATTTTCTGATGTTAGTAATCATGGCCTTTGAGAAGGCGTACTCTTGTATTCTAACATTCTTGTGCATAATTTAATTTTATATTTTTGCATTGTAAAATATCAGGTACGTCAAATTCTCACTGCACTCAAATGACATAAGGCCATAACTTAACTTTGGTAATATAAAATCTACAGTTCCTTAAGTTTCTTTCGGTACATTGAGTTTCAACTAATGGCTCATATTAAACGAAGTCCCACGTAATTGTGGTAAATATTTCATAATCGCAATAACCAACCGTGAAATATCCGCATACGAGTATAAACACATAATACGAAATTCAATGCAAAAACTCAAAAATCTACGTAATCCTATTAGACTTGCGTAGCCAACGATAATCGCGTAGACAAAACAAAGCGCAAACAAGATCATCATCAGCAAACGCCCATTGACGAACTCAGAAACCAGCAGAAAACCACCGCAGAATGTCGATTGTCAATGTAGCGCCTACTGTGTCATTGTGTTTGCCTCCTAAGGGTGCACACGCCAGCCTCTGTCTATTGTGCGGCATCCTTTGAAATGCTCGCATTACGTGCGAAAGCTGGTGACCTTAGACAATATCTCTCTTCCTCGCCTGCTCACTTGCGATCGCATCACAAGGTTTGCTAATATTAAAGGCACAACTCCTTGATGCTTATCGCTGTTGCGATCGGTGTTGTCAAAGATGTTCCGAAGGGACAAGTAATCCGGTTGGCGCCTGCTGTTGTGCAAACAAATTTATGTGACTTGAGATTTTACACACTTGTACACATACATACATACATACATCCATACAAACATACTTGTAAGTGGTGTTGTTAACAAGTGTAACGATTATGCGTAAGAATTTTATTATAACAAAGCGTACTGCGAGATCCTTTTCGATCTTAACTGATTGATTTTAAATGGCTTGATGGAGCGCTGGAACTGGGATGTTGGTGAAAAATTATATGCTATTAGTTATGCACAATTTTTTGTTAAAAGTATTTTAAATTTAGTGTTATTTATTTTGATCGCTCTGGTTTGATAAATTAGTGAAAATCAGTGAGAGTTCAATACAGCATTGGATAGTTGATATGTAGAACAAATATCACAGAGGGAAGAACAATTTTTTCATTTGATTGAGGGTCAGTGTTCATTTTTATTCTTGTTTGCATGCCAGATCGAAGATCTTAATTTGAAGATAGCATAGATTGTTGCAGAATATTTTGAAATTGAGTAAAAAAAGAGGATAGCTGTGATAGATTAAAAATAACTAGACTACCAGTAAGAGACTATTTATAACACTCTAGAACACTTTCCCTTTTTTTTGGGGAATGGATTAAACAAAAAATTGTCTGCAAGTTTGGGTTCTAAAGACAATTTTTCAGTTTTCCCAGGTTGATGATTTTAAGCGGTTTTTCGTTTTGAAGCTGGTGATCATGAACGAGTATTTGAAACAATTCAAATTAATTTGAACGCAGATATTTTTACCACAAAAAAATATTTTGGTTGCTTACGGGCACGTTGTGTCTGAATGTGCAATTTATTTTTACTACGAATGATCGCTAAAGGGCACTTCGGTATAAAAAGCATGAGAAAATCCGGATGTCTAATGCACGAGAAATTCACTTTTTAAAGTTAAACAAAATCAGAGGTTTCACTTGTCTTTTCTATTTTGCGTAAAATCTCTTTGCAGCATACCTAAGCACTTGAAAATAGTTCGCATGATTTGCCAGTATTTTGAAGGCAATCCTTACACACATACGAGGGTTGCCTTTTATATTCTTCGATTTTCCACGTGGATTATCGGGTCATAAGTGCATTGACCAAGCTACTTTGACTTTTAGCGATAAGGGGACGCTTTCAAAAAAAAAACATTTTTTTTTCATAGAATGTTAATATAACCCTTTAAAATATGTCAACAATTTTTTAGAACGCAGTTTTAAGTATTTCTTATATTACAGATCGCAAACCGTGACGACTCTATTCCTTGCGTTCGAGCGCTGGGAGAGGAATTTTTATGTATTCAAACTTTAGACGCGTTTTTCTGAAAACTATAATTTTCAAATTGGCGTACACGATAACTCGAAAAGTTATTGACCGATCTCCCTGAAATTTTGGACACATCTTTTCTATGATATTATTGTACTTCCTATGTGTTTCAAGTTTTCGAAAATTTTTCGAAAAAATAATTTTTTCCAAGCAAAAATATGACATTAATAAACAAAAAAATGTTTGGTTTTTTGTATTCAGGTCACTGACGCCGATACTACAATGCCCGCCGATTGAGAAGCCCGCCCTCCTTCCTGGAAGAATTGAGTGTACATCCGCCATTTTAAATGATTAAAAAAAAAAGAAAAATTCGTATATTATTTTAATGTATAAATAAATTGTATGCCAATTTTGAAAAAATATATTGACTTCTTCATTTTAGATAATTTAAATGAAAATCAGGGAAAATATGACCGTTTATAGGTATCTACCCCCTTAAGCAATACCCTTAGCCACTATGAAACGCTCATATAACGATTTCGTACGTGACTGTTGATCCTTGCACGATTAATTTCGAGAAACAATCAATGATATCCGTCAATTTATAACGCCAGATTGTCACGTGACATATCGCGAGATAGAGGCATCCTTGGTTATTGGTGGAATCAGCATACAATCAATATTGCAAGAAAATTTGGTCGCCAAGAAGATTTGTTCTCATTACATACCAAATAATTTGATAAATTCCAAAAAAGAACTGAACACTCGTGACAGTTGGTATAAAGAAAGGTTGAAGAAATTGAACCACTGTGATTCAAAGCACGTAACAGGTGACGAATCTGGAATCTATGCATATGAGATGGAAACAAAACCGCAATGGACAGTGTGGGTGCTCACTTATCGACTTACACTAGAGCGTTTTTGAGCACTCAAAGGATTGAATTAATGGGTTATCCACCTTAAAGAGCTGATTTGGCATTTAATGATTTCTTTTTGTTCCCGAACATCAAAAATAAAATGCGAGATCAACGTTTTGCAACGCCTGAAGAAGCCTCTAAAGCCTTTAAGCGGCTTACTTAGGGGCTCGTTTCCACGTAGAGAATATTCGCTCGAACGCTTGCTACGAATACGAAGAAATGTTTACCACTTAGTCCATGTGAACTCGACAGACAAAAATTTCATATTGTGATGATTTGAAAGCAGCTGCTTTCTTTCCCCTGATAATAATCGATATGATGGCGGATGAAAAATGATGGACACTTTATAGAAAATATAGGATTACTGGTTTAATTTTAGAATATAATAGAATAGAACTAAGCTGAGGTTTGCGCTTCGACTTAAGGATCTCTTGTACCATCTACTCATCGGAATAGCTCAACCAAACCCAGATCTCGTTATCAACCAAAGATGGAGCTGAGTGAAGTTGAGCGTATATACCTTTCTGCTGGACGTATCAACTTAATACTAGTTTGGAGAAAAAGAATCCATTATATTCAGAATTTTCGACCAAATGGTTTAAAACTGTTTTATGGTCGATCTTTAGCTCCTGAGTGATGCTACGACTACTAACATGCAGGTCAAATTCCATTATTTCAGTGATTTGAGCGACATTTTCTTTAATATCAAAAATGCCTGAACGGAATCAGCGAAATTAAAATTGCACGTAATTAGCTGTTTAAGTATCGGCACCATAAACACCATTCACGTTTTCAGTCTGGCTTGCATTTGGTATATGGTATATAAGTAATTTCGGCTGCAGCGTAGGGTCAAAACCTACATCGCATAGGGCTTATACGTTCTAATATCCAATTCGGGTAACCTGTTTCATGCTAAATATGGTCCTCAACGTGAGCTTCGTATTCTGTCCCTGCTTTATTTTGTTTTTGGTTTATGAGTACTCAGTTTCTATCGAAAAGATGGTGGAATAGCTCAGGATTTCTAGTCCAATGATAGGGCTGCTACTTTTAATTGAACGCTGCAACTACCAGTAATATTGACATACTCTATTAACACTTTTATATCACGGGCCGCAAGGTGTAAGCCGTACGCTGTTGCATACCGCCAGCTGGTCAGACGCTACTAAGAGGATTGCTTTTAGCATCGGTGTTCACCATCGACTTTATTGGCTTGGGAGGCCCTGCCAGTGGTTACGCTACCGCCGGCATCGCTCTCAGGATCATTGCACTTACTAAACCTCCTCATCGCGGTAACATAACAATCCCCCGAGGACGGATTAACTGAGCAGAGGGGGAGAGAGATTGGTCTACTATAAAGGCAAAACTGGAAGTCACTTGAATGAAATTTCATTCCATGTTTAATTTCAAGATTTGCTCTTTTTAATGGAAAAAAAGATTTGAAAATATTCAAGTGCGTTTTATAGTTGAATTAAATTTAAATGCAAACGCTAGATGGACCTCCCTGCCAGTTTGTTATTAACACTTTACTTCATGAATTAATAAAACTTAAAAAAAAATGCATGTAGCGTAGTAAACATAACAGAAGTGAAACTTTCAAGGCAGACAAAGAAAGAGGGAGAGGCCCGAGAGAGAATTAGAGACAGAGAGAAAGAATATATATCTAAATAAATTCACAACATTTGCAGAGAATACAAATAGACAAAATTTACGAAAAACGGAGAAGGGTCGACCGGTGTAGATAAACGCCGGACACAAACTGTGGCAACAACGCGCACTACTCCGAGCGTTTATCACCCGCACAAACGCAGCGATTCCAGCAAAAATATATTTCCTACAAGTTTGCATCAACAAACAAGCGCCAAAAAGTAGGCAGTGTTATTTCTCACTAGAAATTAGCAACCACAAGGAAAAACTAAAGTGTATCTCTCCTTTTCCTCTACGTTATATCTTTTTTCTCTCTCGCGGAACGAAATGCCCAAAACGTTGCATGGCCTTGAAATTTTACTCTTCATTCTCGCTCGTCCATCGACGCCTCTAGTTGTAAATTATAGAAAATAGTAGAAAAGCAGAGAAATTATTATCCGACGAGAAAGATGAGTATATCGACTCCATGAAATTTATAAGTACTTATATTTTCCTCTGTTATCGATTTGTGAACATGAATCACTCGCACTTCAATTCTGCTTTTTCACCCACTTGCACAAAAGTGAGGTTATTTCGAATGATGAGGGCCCCATATAAGGGCTCATATGCGGTAAAGAGTTAAATTTGTAGCTCCCATTTATGAAGAATAATTCTTATATGATAGCTAATCATTGCTTGCCGCACCCTTAAATTTCTAAGTAGTTCAGTTTTGATTTCTCGTACAACAAAAATTTACTTGCTTCCGCACAAATACATACATATCTCATATGGATGTGTGTATGTGCTACGCGTATATGTTAGTTTCCTCCATTTTTCCTGTGATTTTTCTATTTTACTCCACTGCCGATAAACGTTTGCGCTATTTGTGTGCAAATGAATTGAAATAAAATTGCAAAATCAATATGCACAAAAAATGTCAATATTGACATTTTTAAAATGCATAGAACACTCAGCAGTCAACATCCAACATCCAGCATGCAGCATGCAACATTCAACTTCAGCACTCATCACTCAACGCTCAACTTTTCCTCAGTCAGACAAACAAAGTCCAATTGAACAATTGAATCTGAATCTACAGAGAGCCAACCATTTGTTGGGGGGCCAGGACATGATACCCGCTTAGCATGCAGAAGTCTAAAGTGCCTGCCCACCCACGCAGCTTTGTAATATAAACGACCCCCTTGTCGACTGCCTGACGTTTGCTCATTGGGGCCACATTGTTGCATTTTTAATTTGACTTTAATGAAATTTAAACTTGTCGATTATGGCGTTATTGAGTGCAGAGAAAATATTGCACATTCACACATACATACATACATAAAAATATAAAAAATAAAAATCAAAAGTCGTAGCAAACTTTCCAATATTAAATCGAGAAGCACGCACGCAGCTCCACTCCTTTCGTTTTCAGTGGCAGTTCGAGCAAAAACAAAAACAAAGAGAGTAATAAACAGTGTACATACTTGTCTGTAAAAAATCAAAAGTGTTAAGTGGTTTTAAAATAAATAATATTAACAAAATTTTTATAACATCCATAGTGAACCAGAAAAGTTTGGCAGGACCGCCCGCCCAGTGGTTAAACACTTTGGACATCACTTTCACAGCCCAGAGCGACTTACTAATGGCTGATCATCGTTGGGTGTCGCTTCGTCAGCCAGTCGTTTGCTTCTTTCCCTTAACATCCAGTTAAATAAATTGAAGTTGTGCTCCTTCGGCTTCGCTCATTGAACACTTTAACGCTGCTTACCGAGCTCTCGTAATTATTACATATATTTGCCAAATTGGCTTTACTGTCGTGGCAGTCTTTCGTATTGCACAGAAGGTTGTTGGCAAATTGGCAAGTGGCATTTTTTAGTAACTGACAGTCACGCAAACGCTATGAGATGACGTACCGAAATATGTACAGTTTGTGTAGAGGAATGCGTATGGTAGGAAGTGTACTGTGATCAGGAATGCATCAATTGTTGTATTTGTAGATGTATGATACGTACAATATTGGATAATATGCTTCTAAGAACATTTGATTCTTCTACTAAAATAGAGTGCCAGTTTCATATAAGTAACTTGAAGATGTTTTTATATTAAGCCTTATTTTGGAGCTTCTACCCTCGGCAGAATACAAAGATCAGCCTGTGCAATAACGGTCGGTGCAATCAGATCATGTCATAGAGAGGCCCTCAATGCACTGATACACGTTATTCCAATATACCTACATATAAAGAAGACGGCAACCATGAGTGCATTTAGGTTAAATGAAGCGGGTCGCTGGAAAGGAAAAACTTATGGTCACGCTAGTCTATTATTGCAACAAACTCAGTTAACCTCGGTGAGGACTGACTACATCGTCCCGATGGTAACGTTCAATAGGAATTTCGCCACACTCTTTCCATCTAAAAAAGAATGGAATAAGGGATTCGCTCTAAACAACTTCGATACCACAGTCTATACAGATGGCAGTAAAATGGATTGTGGTGTTGGAGCTGGTATATATTCTCATAGACTTGGAATTGAAAAATCTGTGCGTCTCCCTAATACCAGCAGTGTCTTTCAAGAGAAAGTACTAGCAATTGGGGAAGCCTGTAGGTTACTAATCGCAGATTTCTCTTTTAAGGGCAATATCGCTATTCTTTTGGATAGCCAAGCCGCAATCCAGGCACTGGACGCGACTATAACCACCTCTAAAGGGGTGGAGCAAAGAATGAATAGCCTCACCAACTTGAGTGAAAACCATAGAGTAACCTTAATTTGGGTCCCAGGACAGCGGAACAAAGAAGGTAACGAAAAAGTTGATGAACTGGCACGAGGGGGATCTGCCATGAATAGCGCTCTTGCAGTACCAGTATTCACTCCACTAGGTGCGGTCAAGAATGCAATTTCCCTAAAATATCTTCGAATTGCAGATTGTAAATGGAGAGACCAGGCGAAATGCAAAATCAGCAGAACGTTATGGCCCACCTACAACCTCAAGCAATCGTCGACATTAATAAACATGAAACGACGGGACACCTGTAGACTTACGGCAGTCATAACTGGCTTCTGGTCTATCGGAGAACAAGCCGCCAAAATGGGCATCCCTCACATCACATACTGTCATAGTTCTAAACAACCGAAGAAAAAAGAAACAATCTTCCATTTCCTCTGTGAATGCCCGGAAGGACAGAATGTTAACCCTGGGCAAACCGCTGTTTGAGAGTCTCGAGCAACTGTCTGGCTTAGACGTCAGCAACCTAATAAGGTTCCTAAACCGCACAGACTGGATATAGTCCTGCTGCAAATAACTGTTACACAATTTGGTAACGAGGATGTGGCAACAAAATGGTGCGGAAGCGCTAGTTGGATTCTGGATGAATCACCACTCTAACCAACCAACCAACCCTTGGATCCCATCGAGCTGAGCCAAGTTTGAGCAAAGAGCGTGAGTAAACATTTCTTCACTCGATCTTTCATCTGAAATAAGTCTCAACAGTCATCAACAGATAAAATCCTTCGATAGAAAACTTTATTTTTTAACACCAGTCAACCTTCGCCAGCCAATGATAATCCCTACCTGGAGGTGGCTCAAAGCTATAGTATCTTTGGTTTGCGGGGAAACATTAAAATTCACGTCACAAAATATCACTTTGACTCGTCCAACATCTTATAATGGATTCACTTCCCGGAATATATTCAGCAAATTCGAAATGTAAGTTTATTCCACAAAAGTGATATTATTGCTTTCAAAGTGCTCCCCATCAACTGCAACGTACTTATGCCAGCTTTTATCCAGCTCTAGAAACATTTCTGGAACTCTATTTTCGGTATAGCCGTCAGGGCGTCTTCGATTTTTGTATTACTTCCTTTTGGCTGTTAAAACGCGTTGCCGGTAGTGGTTTTTTGACTGCATCAAACAGAAAAAATCTAAGGGAACCATATCAAGTGAATTCGATAGCAGTTGGATGGTGCTCGTTTCGCTCTTAGTCACAAATTCAAAGAAAAATTATCATGGTACAAAATCCACGAGTTGTTCTACCACAAGCAAAGGAGAACTCTCTCTTCCTCTGCTACCACTCCTGTTACCGCTTCGAATACTTTCACAGCTGTAGCGTTTGTATCCATTCGGATGACATGACCTAACCAATTGAGACGCTGGACCTATATTCGCTGTACTATATCTATGTTGTTATAAACCTCATGCAGCTCATTGTTCCATCGTCTGCGATATCCCCCGTCACCAACGTGTAAGGGTCCAGCCTTCCTCAGAATCTTTCATTTAAACACTCCAAGGGACGTCTCAACGGATGATGTCGTCGTCCAAGCTACTGCGCCATACAATAGGATGGGCATGATGAGAGACGGTGAGAGACTTAGAAGAAGTTAGTTTTCTTTCGTCAGGAGAGGGCTTTGCTCCTCAGTTGCCTACTTAGTCCAACATATCACTTCTTGGCAAGAGAGATTCTCATTTGGATTTCATGCCTTTCATTATTATCGGTGTTAATCCAAGTTCCTACACAACCGAAGTCTCTTACTACTTCAAAATCATAACTGTCAACAGTGATGTACTATAGGTACCGATACACGCATGCGCCGAGTCTTTGTTTGATGACAGTGTAGTCAGTTCCCGGAACTTAATTGCCACTCCTCGTAAATTAAACTATTCTCTCCAACGATCTTTCACTAAATTAAAACCTTCTTCTGATTCACTACTGCGGCGTGCTGCAGGCTGAACTGACAGGAATAAAGGAGGTCTCTTGAGAGTATAATTTAAATACTCCTCTGTTTGTGTCCCAGGCCATAGGGAGATACCTGGAAAGTGCGCCGTGAACGAGCAAGCGAGGAAAGTGACAGAAATCTTCGCGATAAACTCTGTTCGGAGCGTAGATGTTCAACTATCAATTTGTTAGAACAAGATCGATTTTCATCGCAAAGACAAATAGGACTATGCTACACCTTCTGAACGTTTCCCTATCAGATTCGTAGTCGGCGCACTAACAGAGACTGTCTGTATATGCGGTAAGAGTTTTAATTTCCCATCCAGCGATTTATCTCACAGATGCAGTGACGTGGGGGAGTTTGGGGGTCTTCTCTTTCTACCTTTGCCACACTCAAGGCGCGACACTGATACTTCCATAAGCAGTTGTTCGAATGCATGGCAGACCGAGTTTCGCGTTGGTGGGTCAAACAACCAAAAGTTCAGCCTTCAGTGGCGATCTTCTTCTTTATTTGCAAATTCTCATTGCAGAGTGTAAGCGGTCACAATAATGAATTGCTCTTTAATTTTAATAGAATTAAGATAAATAATTGTTTCTTCTTTTTTGCTTTTAATAAAACTTTAAAATATTATGTATATTATATTGTCTCTGTTTCGTGCTGCGTCAACCAACTGCCTAATAGTCCTTAATCCTGCCTATTGTATTATGTTACGTAGCCAAGACATTTGCTTCATCCAATTCCTCCACAATCAGTTGCAACAACTGATATTTAGGACCACACATAATATGACCAAAATTTGCGGTTTTGCGGCGTTTTATCGTAAAAACTCTTTATCCTTTCTAAGTTTCGTTAAGACTTCTTTGTTACTAACTTTGTCTGTCCACGATATTTTCATCATCCGCCGATAGCACTACATCTCAAACGCCTCTAATTTAATCATACTCGTAACCTTTAGTGTCCATGCCTCCTCACCGTACAACAAAACAGATCAAAGGTAACATTTAAGGTAGCCAAGATGTAATTTCATGTTCAAACTTTTATTGGAAAGAACTTTCCTGGAATTGAAGAAAACTTTTCTCGCTACTTCAATCCGACACCAGCTTTGTTTGTAATTTGTCCATGTTTCGCTAAGCCCCCTCCTAGGTACTTAAATCGCGATACTCTTTTGGATCGGATTGACATACACATAAATATTTGAATTGGTGATTTATTGAGAGGTTTTTGAAAAAACCATGGATTTGGTATTTTGGGTGTTAATATTAGGTTAGGGAATAAGTTAGTAGCGTTTTTATCGAAGACTTTTATTTAAACAAAAAGTAATAATTATATCAATAAGTTAATCAATTATATACAGCGTGGGATCTGGCGTTGTCGTGATATGGTTTGACCATATCGATGAGGTACTTTCAGTCGAACAGCATTTCGAGCATTTCCCATTGCATCATGCCCTCCCAGTCCAATCAAACACATCTCATGATCTTCTTTGGATGAAAATCCGGCTTGACTCTCGGCTTCGGCGTATCTCTGGGGCCACCCACTCCATAGGCACCATTTCTCATCTCTCGTGACGATTCGCTACAAAAAGTGCTGTCATACCGCGTGTTGCTCGATGGCGGGCGAGATGCTGAGAAGCAATTTGAAGACGACTTTCTTGGTTGTTTCCGTTGAGCTCGTGAGGCACCCAGGATCCCAATTTTTCGGTAAATCCCATTGGGGTGATTGAGAATCATTTATGATCGCAGTTCATTTTATTTCGCCAATTCATGACTGGTTGGCGACCGTTCTCCTTCAAAAGTTATTTGAGATGTTCTTCATCGAATTCAGAAAGCCGTCAAAGTCGTCTTTTTTAAACTTTGAAAATTCAAATGCCCCGGGTTGCTTCGACAGCTTTTTGACCTCGATGAAAAGCAAAGAAGAGCAGGTGTCGAAAATGTTGATTTTCGCCTCCTGGGTGTTCAATTTCTATGCCTCAAAACTAATAAAAAATTGTATTAGTTTTGTAGAGCAGAAAGAGTTCTATCAAATGAATACTTACCCCTTGCCAAACAGCAAACAAAACGGTGCAAAATGAAAGAATATAAAGGGGTTTTCAATTGGCGCGGGTCAATTTTGGCGCCCTGTGGCAGCCATTTTGTTTTGGTGACATCTGCCAAATCTTTTGTTTATTATTCAGTTGTTTATGCCAAATCATCATGGCAAGTTACACGATTGAACAGCACGTTCAAATAATAAAACTTTATTATCAAAATGAGGGTTCATTAACGCAAACGTTGCGCGCATTGCGCCCATTTTTCGGTAGACGTGGTGGCCCTTCCAATTTCTTATGGCCCATATTGAACTATATGGACCTATACGACATGTGGTTCCAGCAGGACGGCGCTACGTGCCACACAGCAAACGCCATTTTATTCCATTTAAACATCTACCCGCCCTTAGGACGTATTGTAGACTTTTTTCGCTTACTCCTGTAACGAGATCAAATCATTAATTTTTTCAGCCAATATTGTGATCTGATTGGCAAATCGTATTTTATTTATTATTTTGCGGTTGACTTTTATTCCTAAGTTGACTGATGTCAAAGCTATATCCCGATTCAGTGGCCTAAAGGCCTCCATTACACTCAGTGCAAGGTGGCATCAATGCCAAACTGACTTAACCTATCTGTTCGTAATTTTAGATCCCAGCGCTCGTCAGGTATTCATTTACACATTTGCATATTTATTTGCTACAGATTTGACTTCCGTGTTTTTGAATTCAGCATATTTGTATGTATGAAATAATTTGAGTTCATAGAGTCTTGTAGGCATTTCACTGACCGTCAGACTCTTTGCGCATTTTTATCACTGTCTTCATCGAATTTCGTGGGGACAAAGAGGACGCAGGTGTAAAACTTAAAAAGGCGTCCAAAGCGGTGATGGAGACAATTTTACGCGCTCGTAAATTTTATTGAAGACACAGCCCAAGTACATACATACATACATCCATACATAACGAACCAATGTAAAATAATATATGCCAAAATGCGTATGTAAGAAAATACTCCCGAATAAATGCGATCGACGGGGACAAAGAGAGATACATATTTACTAGCATATGTAAGTGTGAGTGCTTACAGGGCTAACAACGAGGGTGCATTCAACCGACGTTTAGGGATCAACCCTGTCTATGGGATGGTCTGTGCAGTCAGCGCGTATTTTATAACACACAGCTCACCAACACAAGCATAGGAATTGCACTTGTTGCAACACTGCACTAAATTTGTTGTGTCCGCAAAACGCTTACCTCTGCCGTGGTGGAGCTGATGTTGGTGCTGGTGTCGGTGCGTGCAAAGTGCAATAAATATGCCAGCAGGTTGCTTCTCGCCCTTGTGGTTGTTGCTACTATTGGTGCACTTGCAACGCACGGTGGCGGTGGCGTGGTTGTTGTGTGACATTTTTATCTAATTGACAAAACCTTTGCTTACCTTTCGGTAGATGCGCCTTCAGATATATTCGATTGTACGAATGCTCATTTTTTTTTTTTGTAAATTTTATTTGTCCGAATGTGTGGCATTCGAATCGATCGATCGAATGAATGTGACACAATACATCGCAAATTTGTCGAAATGTGTTTTGGGGCGTGCTACGGCAATAAAATGCACCCTCGTTGACCTTTGCTGCTTTTGTTCTCCGATAAATTATGAGCGGATTTGATGAGCAGCAGGTTACTCCTTTGAGTAATTTTGTTTCTTAAACGGATTTTATCGACAGGTATGTAGTGGTTTCTCCTACTTCTTTGTAGGCCTTAAAATCAGGGGGAGTGGATAATTTGGGAGCTTCAACGCCTATTTCTTCTTGTTCAATGCCTCGTGATGTAAAATTTTGCGGTGAACTTTAAAGTAGTTTGGTAGATAGCCTCTGAATTCGTCCCACCTCTGATTTGCAGTTTGTGGGAGTTTGTTTTTGGGGAAAATTTTTTTTTTTTCGGCAGAGAGATCGAAGTATAAATATTTCCTATTTCTATCCTATTGTTTCCATATCTAGTTATTCATCAGGGTGAAGGGATTCTCACTACAAATTCTAAATGATGTTGGGGATGACAGCTTCTCAGTCGCAAAGCCTGATTGTACATTTTTTTATTTTTTTTTTTTAAATACGTACATATTTGTATCATATTTGCGTTTTTCTGCATCTCTTCTCATTATTGCCAAAAAAAATTTCCATCCATTTTCAATTCACGTTGATTCTTCAGACTTGAATTTGATTAAGTAAAACTTACAAAAATGTATGGTAGGTAGGTAGGTTAGATGGCAAGATTACCTCAGGTACACTACAAGTAGCACTTACGGGCCGTTTTGATACCATAATGTGGACCAGTACCTGCGAAAACAAAATTTAGGGAAGAGAAAACCGTCTACAGCCATCCAGTGCTGTTGATGTAGTGGAGGAGAGAAAATAGATCTAGGCTGGAGAATTCCTTTAAGCCATCTACAAACGGCACACTAAGGAATCTTAAATGCTTAACCGCCAGAGCCGGACATTTGCAGAGAAAGTGCGCAGAAAAGTTGGAGCTCCATTTCTTCATGTGCTATTTCGAAAACCCTTTGGCCCTAGTACAATAGAAGGCGGACTCAGCAAGTCCTGGGAACTCCACGCCATTCAATTTCCAAACTCATAGCTGTGTTCACCGATCACTGGACGATCGGTACATAAGCGGAAAAGCTAGGTTTACCATTTAACCTCCATTGCAGCAGCTGTGGTGACTTTTGAGAGCAGGGCACTGTTGACTACTTTCTCTGTACGTTCCTGGTTGAACCTTTCTTCGACACCCTGGGACATTAATCTTCTCCATTATATCAACAGGTCTAGCTGGCTGGGTAAATATCTTCCTGTTGGAGGTCTCATAATGGCATTAAAACGGCGCTTTTGTGCTACTTGGGGAGTGCCAGAGTGGTACTTCAACCATTTCATCTACCTACCTACAAAGTCCAGAAAGTCCCGGGATCAGTAAAATCCCGAAAATTTAAATCTCTAATAGGTACATAGAAACCTTCACAGCTAGCTTTACATATAACCTTCTAAGCTGGCTTTGTAAAATCGCGATTTCGCTACGAATGAGTTAAGTATAGGGTCCCAGGGGTTATGGGTAGCAGAAACAACAAAGAGCAAATAATAACCGGAACGAAGCATAATGCGCATTTCACAGCTCGGAAACACAAATAAGAAGGCGCTTCATACTTTTTTTTTTTGCAACAACGAAACAGGAAAACTGTAATAAGCTAGGAACTATCTCACCGCAAAATCAATGAAATCAGCAGATTATTTGAGCCAATGCAAGGAAGGCGAAAAGGATAATCAGTAAAATTTTCATAAACACAAACGCTAACAAGGCATTAATGGCAAGGACGTAAATGAGAGTCTGGCAAAAGGGCGCGTGTCCATTCAAGCCGATAATCAGGGATGAGCAGAAATTTGTCAGCACTTGGCGCTAAGCAAATTCTAGAGGCTTATAAGTAGGCCCAGTGAAAACAATAAAACAAACTCATGGCTGTTTTCCTTATCACTCCTACACATGTAGATATGTATGAAGATAGTTATTTATGGATATTTATTTATGATTATCTACCGGCATTTGGCTTTGTACATTGCCGAAAAATTTGCTCTTCGCACTACAACAGCATCATTAATTTCTTCCGTACCTGGCCATGCAATTACAAACACACACAGCGCTGCCTGCAGGCATACTTATACCTTCACATGTATGTGTGTATATTGCAAAGGACTGCACTAACTGTGGGCTATGCTAGATTAGATACGCTCGTTTTCAAATATCGCAGTGCAGCATCTTGTTTATTACAACTTGGCAAATTTTGCTTTCCCTCGATGTGGTGACCCAGCTGAGGATTCATAAGGACGACGAAGCGCCAGTGCCAGTTCTCAATTGACGATTGCTCGGCTTTTGAACGTTGCCGCACGTGCGCCGGCGTTATTGCTTGTGTAAGTGTTTTCGTGAATTTGGCTGCTGCGTCGGCGCAACTAATAAAGGCGCCACCTACTAGAAACTATCATTTAGGAGTATTGCATTTGTTTAGCGTTTTAGCATGGAATTTAGTATTCCTCTTCATATTTTATAGATTTGTTCTTTCTAGGTTTGAGGTTGGCCGTTTCATTTAATTAAATTGTGTGAGAGGGCTGAACCGACGCGTGATTCAACAGAATTTCTTTTTTATTATTTTATTTAATTTAGTAATTATCGAAAACGATGACTTTGTAAAGTGAGATTCTGTGAAATATTTGCTTGCAGTGACGGTGGTCTAAAATATTTCGATTGGTTTTAAGTGGGCGTATTCAATCGGCTGGGTTTTGTTAACCACTCGAATTTGGGATGCAGCTAAGATTAACTAAGATGTTTTTTTTTATAACAATAGATTTTAATATTAGGCGAAGTAAAAATCACTCAGTGTCTTTTCGCTTTATATCCTTATAAGCGGTGTCGCAAATTTAATCACCCTTTCGGAAGATTTATAATTTTTGCAAATGGCGTTGTGTGCAAAAAGACAAGCAGTGAAGTGCGTAGAGATCAAAATAAAGAGTTCCATCCCGCAAAATAATTTTTTTTATTTAGTAAAAAATATTAAAAAGAACAAAAGTGGATGATTAATTTTGCGCTACCTTGTATAAATGACTCCATCACTCAAATTTATTATGTATTTTATTTAATGGAAAAGTGATTCAAAGCAAAATTGGATGATTAATTTTGCGCCACCTTTATAAACGAATCTATCATTTAAAATCATTTTATTTAATAAAAAGTTATTCAAGAGCAATTGGATGATTAATTTTGCGCTACCATTTATAAATGGCTCCATCACACAAAATTATTATTTTTTAATGAAAAAGTGATTCGAATAGTAGGTTTATCCGGTCTTTTGCAACTCTGGTATAGCTTTTCGCAGAGCTCGCGTAAATTTTTTCTTTTCGACATTATTGAATTGTTTAAATTAAAGTAAAATGCTGTAGGAAAACTCCAGATACTTTATTTTTTCTTGCTTACCAGTTACAAAATAAAACAAAGAACAATTCACAAAATTTTGAACGAAGACCGAATCGTTCTTAGGTATATTTATCCCAAAATATCAGTGCTCCTACTAAAACGCAAAAAATCAATTCGAATCCTTCAAGAGAAATACTTAAATGATCTTACTTACTTACTTATGTGGCGCTACAGCCGTGTGTCGGTTTGTCGGTGTGTCGAATCCAAAATGGGACGCCAGCTGTTTCTGTACTGCGCTCGTTGATGCCAGTTGGAAATCTCGAGTGAAGACAGGTCCTGCAGCACTTGGTCTTTCAAACGGAGATGTGGTCTTGCTCTTCCATGTCTTCCTTTATGGGATACCGTGTCTTAAATCCGGCATATCCCGCGGGGGGTGCCAAAGATCTTACGTAGAGTTTTTCTCTAGAAGACTCCCAAAACTTTTTCATCCGCTGTTGACATCGTCCATGCTTCTGCGCCATATATTAGGACGGGAATGATGAGCGTTTTGTAGAGTGGCAGGTTAGTCCTTCGAGAAAGAGCTCTACTTCTCAGTAGCCGACTGAGCTCAAAGTAACACCTGTAGGCAAGAGTTATTCTCCGTTTGATCTCCAGGATAACGACATTTCTGTTATTAATACTGGTCCCAAGGCAGACAAAGTACTTCACAACTCTAAATTGTTGGTTGTCAATACTGACATATTGTCCCAGACGCGAAGACTCCCTGTGTGTTGACAGCAGGTACTTTGTTTTGCCCTCATTCCCTGCAAGACCCACATTGCTCCCCTTTCTCTTTAAACTGGAGTATGCCGAGCTACAGCTGCCATAAAACGAAGCTCGAATTCGGAGTAGGCTGCGTGGCAGTCCGGAGACTTCGCCATCTTGTCTCCCAGTTCAAGCCAGTGAACGAAAGATTTGCCATACTCTGGGTAAAAGTTAGACTACACGACCTGAGCATAATTTGCGTGCACGCCCAAACGTCCGAGAAAGACGTTGATCTCGTTGAACGCCTCTACGAATGCTCTCGCCATGATATCATATGTACATAAATGAACGCGTTTCAAAAAAGGTACCGTTCCTGCACCATACTCGATAAAAGATGCGTATATATGGTTGGCAATCGTTCTTAAATATTTTTCAACGCAAATATTAAATATTTTTCAACGCAAATCGTAGAAAAGTTTTTGTAGGCTTTCTAGCCTCTTAATATGTGCAGCATATGTAGTTATGTAAATAAGTTGTGTATTCTAATCGAGTTCTGACGAAACTTTTATTTATATAGAAGAGTAAGTGTATTAGGATAAGAAAAACTAGAACTAGCTAGCATAGTTCACACTATAGTTAATATACTTATTAATATTTATCACTAAAAGAATAAAAAACTATTTCATGTATTATTTGTCCTGCATACGAAAAAGTTCTTTAAATCAAGATTTACATTTTGCATACATAATTTGCATGTATGTATATTCATACAGTAAAGCAATGCATTCAATAAAATGTACATACGCTCATACATACTATGGCATACACACTAGACATACTATATATTATATAAAACGTTTAAATTACTATCAAAAAAAATAAAGGATTCAGTGTTTAGGAGAGACACGCATGCATACATATATGCACACACATATAAAGCAGACTCTTTGCTACATGCATACATTGTATGAATGCACTTCTTCAGATGAAAGAATACTCCTGTACAAATACATGCCTCTGATTCACAAGCCAATCAGCGAAGCGCACAAATCTTTTTCACCACAGCACCAGAGCGCAGAGTAGCGCCTCATTGGTCGTGGGAAAGTATGTGAGAGCACGTGCTGCTGCTTCTTGTTTGAATTTTTTTTGTTGCGTCATTAAGTGTTGTTGGTACAAACTGCTATTGTGAGTGTTGTTATCGTTGTTGCTGAAACTTCAAATTCCTGCACATAAATATATACAGCACCAGCTGACGTTGATGAAACCATATAAACGCAACCCAATCCAAAGGCTCCATAGAGGGTGTGTGTGCATAGCACTAACAACAAAAGCACATATGTAGCTAGAAAATGCTGAGTAACCACCGTGAGAGAGAATGCTCAATAATAATTTACCTGTAGCCTACCTGTCGACCAACTGTGGTGAATTGCTAGTGGCTAAGGAAATTGGTATAAATAACACCACCAGGAGACCGATGCAGGCATACGCACACAGGACGTGAAAGTGAATATAGCAAAGCAGTTTGTGTATTGTTCAAACACACATTGTTTTTGTTTTTTATTTCGAAATAAAACGAGAATTTTACCAAGATGTCGTCCAGTGAGATATATCGTTACTATTACAAAACTTCTGAGGATTTGCAGGCATTCAAAACGAGTGCGAATGAGCCGTACTTCAATCCAATGGCCGCCTATAATCCGCCGCCACTGGTTAGCAATAATAATAGTCACCAGCACCAGCAACAACAATTCAATTGTGCACCAACCAACAATTTTCTATCGACCAACGGCTTCATCACCTTCGAGCAAGCATCTTCCGATGGCTGGATTACCTCCTCGCCAGCTAGTCATCGCTCCGAAAGTCCCGAGTATGTGGATCTCAACACCATCTATGCGAATGGTGGTACACACAATGGCGCTCATTCGCTGCACGCAACTGTAACGCAATTCGGTTTGCATTTGGAGTCTCCGTCAGTGCCAACAAGTACGCAGCTAACGGGATTAACAACAACGCCCTCAGCCGCAATCGCCAAAACGAGTGCCTCCAAGGGTACCGGCAGCAACAACAGCGGAACAACGAAACCAAAACGTTCTTATACACGCCGCACACCAAAAACAACTCCAGCTGCATCAGCGGAGCTCCCACCAATCACCAGCGATGCCATCGTTTCTATAGCCACCAATGCCGCGGCTGCGATCAGCGCGAACCCTCATATAATCACCAACAATGCCTACACACACGATTTCCAAAGCTTTGATTTTGATCACGCCGCCGCATTATTTGATGGTGACAGTGTCGATGACGACGACGTTGACGATCATATGCTGCTCTTCGGCGCCGACGATGACTTCGAAGCCGCTGACGGTTCTTTCGAGCTTGTCGATCAACCGGGCGTAATGCAGTCAGAAGGAGCGACTGGTGCCATCACACAACCCGCCGGCGCTAAGAAACGTCGCGGCAAACAAATATCGCCGGTCATCAAGCGTAAGCGTCGTTTAGCGGCAAATGCGCGAGAACGTCGACGCATGCAGAATCTAAATGAGGCCTTCGATCGGTTGCGTCAATATTTGCCGTGTCTAGGCAATGATCGGCAGCTTTCCAAGCATGAGACGCTACAGATGGCGCAAACATACATATCGGCGCTGGGCGATTTGCTGCGCTAAGACCAAAGATGGTGCAGACGAAGCTCTGGTTCTGGGGAGTTGACCGTAGTAGTATTTTTTATTGTTGTGCGATACAAATGACTGAGTTAGAAAATGTGTGAAATAGAAATTCTGTTGTATTATAGAAGTTTCCTTAGTTGTAAGAGTGTAATTGTTGGAAAATATTTATTTAAGATTAGTTAGAAATGATAAAAAGAATTGAAATATAAATTTTGTACATAACTGAACTGGAAGACAGAAACCGATGCCTAATTTTAGTTAAAAGAAAATAATACAAAGAAATATGTAATACAAATTAAATAAGCGGAGTTTTATTTGAATTCTTTAGATGAAGAAAAGAAAAATGGATTTGAAGTTTATATAAAAAGGCACTGAGTGAAGTGTATTTGTGGTTTTCTAATTTTAAAACAATAAATCTAACTTGTATAACTTCTCATAATAGATAAGTACACTCAATACATTTTTTTTATTGATAGTCGCATGCATTTTTTAATTACGAGTCTTCTTCTTCACCGATTTATCCGTAAACACTTATATTGAAGGTAGCCCCACTGAATTTTTTTGATAAGCATTTTCGTTGAATATTTTAATCCTTAAATAGCCTATTTGAAAAGCCTTTTTGGAATTTTCTTAAAAAGGGGTCGAATTGACCTGTAAAAAGGAAAGCTGACAATAATATTTTTCTCAAAAATTGACTTGCAGCATTTCTTACAGGAAATATATAGAATTATATTACTAACATTTGGTAACTTTTAATGTGAGACGCGTTGTGTAGTAATGAGAGTGGTCTACTCATGAGGTAATGAACACTTTTCTCTTTCAATCAAAAATTTAAATTTGTTGTAAATTGTTTGGAAAGTTTTTTTAGTTAACCAAAATTTAAAAATAATCTTTTGTTCCCATGTATAACTTTGGGGCTTCCCGGACTGGTGGACTATGCACTCCCGCCTATACTTGCCATTACATCGTTTACGACCCTCCTACCCTCAAGGAAAGAGTGGGAACGGGACGACGTGAGGCAGGGCGAGTCCATTCATGTATACACAGATGGCTCAAAGCTCGGGGGCAGGATGGCCATCGCGACATTGAGGGTAACTGTTGAGCCGATGAACTAGCAAGACTCGGCACTAAATTGTCTGACGAGCACATAGATAATGACATAGGGATACCCTTACAAACATGTAAGCTACACATCCTTGAAGAAATTGTAAAGAGAGCAAACGAAAGATGGCCATCTGCAAAATCGCCCGTCAACTTTGGCCGACTCTAAATGCTAAACGCACAGAATCTCTGCTAAGCCAAAATAAACACAGTCTTAGCACATTGATCTCAGTCATAACGGGGCACTGCCTAATAGGTAGACACGCCCAAAGGATGGGTGTGCAAACACATGACTTCTGTAGAAGTTGTCTAGATGAGGACGAGGAAGAGACAATCTCGCACCTACTGTGCCACTGCCCTGCTCTATCCAGACGCAGGTTTACTATTCTGGGTAGACATTTTTTTAATGAGTTAGAAGACCTCAGTTCTATAGAAATCAGAGATATTTTACAATTTTTGAAAAACACACACTGGTTTTAGGAGAGATAGGGACAAGCTCCCCACGCGGCATCACAATGCGCTATGAGCCTGAGTGTGTCCCACAGGACAACCGCTTCAACCTAACCTAACCTAACCTAACTCTTGGATTTGCGTCGCTTTATCATTTTATGTTTTAACAAAACGAGTACTTCACTTCTGAGAAGATTTATACAATAGTTACATTTCCTTTAAAAAATTTGGTGGAGAAATTTATGTACCAAGAATTAAGTAACTGTGGAAGGTTTCTTTCCAGCGGTTTCGTTGGCTGAGTCATGTCGCTCCGGCTCTGAAAGTATTCGAGGTGGTACTAGCTGGCGGTAGCAGCGGAAGAGGAAGGCCTCCTGTGCTTTGCAAAGATCAGGTGGAGAAGCACTTGGCTTCATTTGGTATGACGAAACGACTAGCGCGCTTTGTTAAACCTGGCCATAATCGGCTAAGCGGTTATCGCTCCAATCGAAAAGAAGAAGGAAGATTTCTTTCCTAATAAACGCATTCTTATACAGACCCCGATCCAGATTCGGTATCAAATGCAACGTGCATAAATGTATCAATTTAAACTTTAAATTTTTTAACTAGAATTTGTAGAACTTTTTTGGGCATGCAGTTTTATAGTCTATTGAATTTTAGTATAAGAGGGTGCACATTTCAAACGTCTATAATATGCCGTTGATTTTTGAAAAAAATTTCGTTAAAATCGTAAAAAATCAACAGTATTTTGTAGTTATCTGAAACTTTTTGTTATACTAAAATTTAATGGACTATAAAACTGAATATTCACATTGAAAATAGTGCGTTATACCAGCTTTATGATGTATAGCCATACTCGCTAGTGGTGAATTTTGCTCGATAATTTGGTTGTTGCTTTTCATATTTTTCGGCAAGTAAGTAGAGCCAAAGTAGTTGTGAATCGCCTAATATATTGTAACGAAAATGCTTGTTATATCCGAGCACCGCAGCAGCGGTAAAAACCGAGTTTATCGAGTGCAGTATGCCATGTTGATTATGCTCTCATTTTGAGTTACTACTGCAAAGGAGGTTTTAGTTGCAGTCTTGAAACCGTCGGTGTATATGAATTTCCAATCAATATTTTGATATTTCTCCGCGGAGTTTTAGTTATTTCGCTATTGGAGTACTTGCTTTGGGAAATTGCAGGGTCTTGACTGTTAATCAACCATTGTGGGTATGCTTCTGTTGATGGGTATCTGTAGATTCTTTGCGAAATCTAAAGTTTTTAGCATGGCCCATTGGCACCTGTGTTGCGGCTTGACAGTTAACATTTTCGGAATGACTTCGAAGAGAATGGGGCTTGGCGTATACAACAATGTTGGCAGGAGTCTGCTTGTAGTGTCTGTGTCGGCTGTTCTATAAGAATAGGTTCGTAAGCCTGCTTCGGCGTATACGTTTTTTATTTCGCCGAAATTATTTCACACCAATATTCGATTTCTACGCCCTACTCACACGGGAATCAGCACCACTTTGTCAGAAATAAACTGCTGATTGTTAGTTCACTAGACTTATAAATTTCTCAGACAGCTTGGTATCGGCCTTTAAGTCCAATTGCCATGCATGTATGTATGCACTATACATATATGCACATATATAAAATATGTACGTGGGTGAATATTTGTTTTCCTATACAACAGTAGTCGCAGGCCCTAAAATCAATGATTAATAGTTAACTCGCTCTGCAAATAATAAAGGTGATAAAAAAAACCATTTGGGCCTCCTTTAACCCTTTTTAATCTCTTTGTGCTGAAAAGTGCATACACATACAGACACTTAGATCAATAATCATTTGCAAACATGAAAAGCTGTGAAATTATCACATGAAAGAAGCTTCCGTTTCTCTCACCTTGTTAGCGGCGTCTTTTGTCTCGGCTCCCACGTGCAATCGATCGATTTGTATTGCTCCTGTTGCTGCATGCATCCATCTCATATGTACAAGTACATATCCATATGGGTATTCGCCTTTGCGTTTTCTCAGGCTGCAGACAAAGTGACCAGTCAATTTGTCAATTATACAAATTGTCGACTTTGCTACCCAAAAATCTCACATTCACAGCATTGCCAAACGATGCAACCAGCCGTTTTTGGTCCAGCTATTGGCGCAGATTACGACATGTGACCCCCATACACACACACTTACATACTTGTATGCGTACAATTATAAGAGACTTTGCAGGGCCGCGTGGAAATGCCACCTGCGTGCAGCTGCCAAAGCACTAGAGCCGCGGAGCGGAGGCAGCGTAGCAACGGAAGAAAACATTGGCAAGTGGAGCAAAAGGATGCACTTCACTTTAAAGGCATCAATAATGGACAAATGAATGCATGAATGAATGGAGCCGCACGTAGAAGTTGAACGCAGTTGAATGCATCGAATCGATAGCCGTATTGAAGTGATCTGGCGAAGGGCGAAAAATGCGGGCGAGTCACAAACGCCGAGGGTTAAAGAAGCCGAAAAACCGCACAATCTTCGTCAAATCGCATGTCTTTGTCAATTTTATGCAATCGAGTTCGATTCACTTTTGCACTAATAAAAAAAAAAACATTACTTTAATCCGCAAAAAGGTGCAACATAAAGTCAAGATCAGCGTTGACTAACTAAAGCAGTCAATGAGTGGCCGATGAGCTAAGCTAAGCTGAGCTGGGCTGAGCTGAGCCGAGCCGACAAAACGTCACCACAAGATGAGCATCTTATTGTTGAGCGGTACTTGCGGCTGCGCTGTTTTTGTTTTCGTTTTTTTGGTGGTATTCCATGAGCTGAAAAGAAATTTGTTATAAGCTTAATTGGTTGCCTATATAACACCTTTCTTGGAGTGGCTATGAATGCCCCCAGTATTTTGTGGGGACGCATGACAAAGAGATTAAGGCATCCGTCTGATATTTAGGGTGAATCGTTTAATGAGCTTTAACACCATCAATTTGTCACTGCTTGTTAGTGTCGAAGTTTGGAGAGACAATATCCTGGGCAATTGATCGGATGAGTTTGGTTTTGCGGTTTTTGCGAGGCATAACAATATCGTCGCACAGACAGTGGCTGCATACTTGTACATACAGACATACATTCATATATATATATGTGCAAGTATTTATTTATATAAATAACCGTGCTTGCCTTTTTTTGTCCTTTAAGACGTCTAATATTTTCACCAATTTAATTTTTAAACAAATTTACTTTTGTTTAATCACTGGTCCACACCATGACTTGTGCTTTAGAGCAAAACTTTTCCCCTTCCGTAGATTAGATTAGACTATTTATGAGTGCAAACTTTGACCTCCGTGTTTTTTTGCTCTCTACTCATGATAGTACCTCATCTAGGCTCAGCTCCCCAATTAAACTCAGGATAGAGCTGGGTTGGATCGAGCGTATATGCCTTTCTTCTGGCTGCCGTTGGCTAAGATGTCTCATCCTTCTCTGCGTTATAGCGTTGCATTTCAGGGGAAGGTGCACTGGAGTTTCCTGTGATTCGTTACAGAAACGACAAGATTCCGTAGACCAGATTCCGATAAGTGCAGTTAACTAAGCAGTCTGCAGTGGCCTGTGAGTATGCCCGTGAGCATTCTCTGTTTATTCTCGCCACTGCGTCTGCTACAGGGTTTGATTGAAAAGTAATGAGCCTTCTCTAGAGCATCTGCCAAGCGATCAACCGAATCTGCTGGTGGGGGAAAATTATCGTTGGACTTTCCCCTTCCACTAGAAACCGGTTCCAGTTCGCTGGCAACAGCGGTGCAGTCAACATCTCTCCACGCGTGAAAGCTGTTTCAAAAGTGTGTTAGGATTTTGCAGTGGCGAAAATGCAGCGATGGTTGGAGCAGCGTTACTTGATCAAATTTTGCGTAAAGCTAAACAAAACGAGTACCGAAACCATTGGGAGGCTCAAGGAGGCTTACGGGGACCAATCTATGTCCAGTGCCCAGGTGAAACGGTGGCACAAGTCGTTCAAGGAAGGCCGGGAGGACCTCGTCAACAATTGGACCCTTCATAACGCCAATGCGCCGGCGCACACCGCCTTCCTCTGCACCTCTGCATTGGCCAAGATGGCGGCTCCGGTGCTTCCCCACTTTCCCTACAGCCCAGACCTGTCCCCCCCAGACTTCTTCTTGTTCCCGCGCCTGAAAAGAAAGCTGAAGGGGAGGCGTTTCGACTCCATCGAGGCGATCCAAAAAACTGTGACAGCCGAATTGAACGCGATTCCGGCGGATGAGTTTAATAAATGTTTCCTGCAGTGGAAGGGCCGCTACTAGTGGTGTATTGACGCTCAAGGGTCCTATTTTGAAGAATATTAGTTGTATAAGCCAAAAGGTTTAATAAAACTGCTTAAAAAAAACAAGGCTCATTACTTTTCGATCAAACCCTGTATTTCGTTCCTAGTTATACCCCTGTGTCCTGGGACCCAAATTAGCCGGATGTAATTGTGCATTCCTAGTTGTTGTTGTTGTTGTTTTAACAGCATAGTTAGCCCTGTCAGTGTAAGTATATCATCGGTCGTCTTCGTCTAGCTCATCTAGGGGTAGGCCCAGGAAACATGCTGTTTCGACAGGTTGGGTCCAGAGGGAGAGGGGGGTTAGATGAGTCTGTTTGAGGGGGCATGTGAAGAGGTGGTTAGTGTCGTGCGGGGTACCTTCACATGCCGGACATGTGTTTGGTATGTCGGGGTCAATTCTGGATAAGTAGGAGTTTAACCTGCTACAATATCCAGAACGTAATTGTGCCAATGTTACACGAGTCTCACGGGGAAGCTGGAGCTCTTCATCTGCAATAGGTGGTGGTTGGACTCCGATTACGGCATTCACAGGACGGGAGTTCATGAAGGTGGTAACGGTCTCCCGATGAATGTCGTTAATTGACTGTCTAAATACTGTCCGGTCCAGTAGGTTTCGGTCAGTTTTGTCCTGGAGTTCGTCAGCGTAGTCTAGGAGGTGTCTCCTGACGTGCCTGGGAGGCGGCGCAGGCTCAAGCAGGTGTCTGCGGGGGTGAAACCTGCGGTAACACCCCAGCAGGAACTGCTTGCTGAGCAATTTGTTGTGCTCCGCAACTGGGAGCATTTGTCCTAGTAGATTAAGTTTCTCGCTACACTCAAGGACCAGTAAGGATTTGATCTCAGAGGACCGTAGGGCCATGGGTGCCGCCTAACTGTCACTCAGACTGGCAATTCGCTCATTCCGGCCATTCCTGTGTAAATTTATCTCTGCACATAGACAAATGGCATACATCTCCGCTTGGAAAATGCTTGGAAAATTGTCCAACAGCACAGAGCGCTTGCTTCTAGGGCCGTAAGTTGCAGCTCATATGACTTCAGGGGTCTTCGAGCCCCTTCTTTAAATTTGCTTGTTTCAACAGAGGAACTTTATTAGCTGTTCTGCCTGGTAGCTTCATGTTGCACAATAAATGATGATGATGATGATAAATATCTGCTGTCTAGAATTCAGACTCACAAACCGTTTTCATGTAATATTTCCTAACAAACCTATAGTTATTGCGTAAAAGCAATTATCTAACACAATGAGTGTTTCGAAACTTTTGTTCTTCATTTATTTTGTTTGCTCTTCGAATCACGCACTTTTCCACATTTTTCTTCTGCATTGATTTCATTAATCTGCTTGTTTTTCTAAAATTTTGGAGGCAGCGCGCACTTGTGTTCCTTTTGTGGTCTACATCGTCATTTTTCTAATTCTAGTTTGCCACTTCACGTAAGTGAGTGTGCGTGGATTCATATTCTTGCCAGCACATCCTTCAAATTTTTCAAGGGTTTTCTTTTACTTTTGTTTGTGAGTTTGTTGTGTGAATTTTTTCATGCGTAATTGCAACTAATTTCAGTGTTTTGTTGTGGTTTTCCATTTTTATTTACTATTCTTTAATTTAGCTCTTCAACCACGGCTTCACGATTTTGATTTTTAATAGAAAAGTGCAATTGTGTTTTGATGTTTCCGTAAGCTGCAATTTTTTTCATTAAACAATTTTTAGCGGTACTTCCGACTAGTAATTTGGTTTTAATTTTAGTAGGCTGGTGGATGTGACTTGAGCCTAATTGACTTTCGCTTAAGAATGAGTGCTAGCTTTCGCCCAATGGGCATACGATGCAATGCGCATACGCATGGAGGGTCTGTACTACGAGGGGTGCCTTTTATATGTCGGGATTAGAGATCAAAAATAAATTTTAATCATCGAAAATCACTTTATTGTTTTTCAAAATATTCTCCATGAAGATCTATACACTTTTGCATGCGTTTGAATCAATTGTCGAAGCACTTTTGCCACTCTGAATGAGGTACCTCAAAAACATGCATTCTGAATGCCGCAACCGCTTCTTCAGGTGTCGAAAAACGTTGACCTCTCAGTTTGTTTTTTACATACGGGAATAAAAAGAAGTCATTCGGTGCCAAGTCAGGACTATACGGCGGTTGACCCATTAATTCGATGTTTTGGGTGCTCAAAAATGCAGTTGTTTGAGCCGATGTGTGAGAGCTCGCATTGTCCTGGTGAAGAGTGATCCGTCTTTGGCGATTGGTTTTCCTAATTTCTTGGAAGACAACTGGCAAAAAAATGGTTGTGTACCACTCAGAATTTACTGTTCTGCGTTGTTCTAGTGGTACGGTTGCGACATGTCCAGTTTTTCCGAAAAAACAGGCGACCATTTGCTTGGAAGTGCTTCGTGCGCGAACAACTTTTGTTAGATTTGGCTCATCTTGAAACACCCATATAGTCGACTGCTGTTTACTTTCGGGCTCATACGCGTAAATCCATAATTCATCACCTGTCACGATGTCATAGACGTATTTCGAAGCCCCGCGATCGTATTTTTTGAGCATTTCCTTCGACCAATCGACACGAGCCTTTTTTTTGAGCGATTGACAAATTGTGTGGGATCCAACGCGAACAAATTTTTTTGACAGTCAAATGTTTATGCAATATTGAATGTATGCTGGTCCAACTATTGCCTAAGATTGTCTCAATCTCACAATAAGCCACATGACGATCTTGCAATATCAGTTCGCGCACAGCATCAATGGTTTTCGGAACAACAACTGATTTTGGGCGACCTTCACGAAATTCATCTTGGAGTGAACTACGACCACGATTGAATTCACCATACCATCGATAAACACTGGTCCTTGATGGAGCTTCATCGCCAAAAAATGAATTAAGTTCATCCATGCAATGTTGCTGAGTTAATCCACGTCGAAAGTTGTAAAAAATAACCGCACGAAAATGTTCACGATTTAATACCATTTTTGGACCGAGATGAATCTTTTAAGTTACTGTAAACAACACAAATAGCGCTGGTATTTCAAAACGTTCGGAGTACGTAAAAGCCAAAAAATTTCAAACTTTGCGATACAGCTGTCAGTTGCCAGATTGCAACACCAGGGTTGCCAAATCCCGACATATACAAGGCACCCCTCGTAGTGACAATTGAAGATTTGCTCTCACTGCAATCTCTTTAGAAAAATTGGATGGGACGACTTTGAGTTTTACACTCGAGGTGAAATGTTTACATATAGCTCTGCATAGATCCCGAGTTAAGTTGAGAGAAAACAATGTCACAGCCTCCTACACTGGGAAAAAGGTCTTTGGTACAAACTGGTGGCAATTACCGTATGCCACTTACGGAATATACTCAATAGTCTACAGAACAATCATAGCCTAGAGAGCTCTAGTATGGCGGTAGGCACTGGAAAAAATAGCACTAGGATGCTTGCCATAGACAGATTACATTACACTTTTCCTATCAGGACTCGAACAAACTTTACAACAACGGAAGAATGAAATCCTTCCAATGATAATTTCAGGTAAAGTTAGTTCAGACGGGCGTAATCAAGAATTCACTAGATGACCGCAGATTCTCAGAAAGTTTCCTCCCTTCAGACCGCCAGACTCTTTTTGCGAGCCCATTCAGGCTCCCCAAGAAGTTGTGTCAGTCAAGACCCTAGAGAAAATGGTTCGCCAGAAATCTGAGACGCATTATTCGAAGTGCAGTATATTTACAAAAGAGTGCTAAATGGATTATACATCATTCCTACAACTTCCACAGAAACCGTGTTGCGGAGTTCGGAAGCTGGTGGCCACGTAGTAATAACTAGTATCCCATTAGAATTGTCGCAAAAGCCAAATGTTCGGCCTCAGTAAACTCAGTGTTCTTTGTTCATGGTGCAACGACCGAAGTGGTTTTACTATCTACATCGATGGCTCGAAGTAAGGAGGGAGAGAAAGTTCGTATCTTCTCAATATCCTTCTGCTCGATTGCAGTACTCAACGTAGAGCGAACGAGCTAACTAGAAAGAGAGCTCAGAGGAAAAAGCACTCTCTAACAAACACTGCTTTCTAAAAATATTTATCATAGCCCTATGAGATATGGAACGAGGGCCGAGATATAGAGGTTTACAATAAGTTAAACTTGATAGGTCAGAGGGAAAGATTCTTACTGGGCATGCATCTCGCAGCTCTTGGTTTTTAAGTTGTCCACGAGCGGTGGTGTATTATAACTTCATTGAGATGTGTTAATTGCGAATTGGCGCCTACATCCCTTTTGGATTTTTGGCCGAGCTCCTCCTTCTATTTGCGTCTTGATGTTGGCGTCCAACACTATGAGAAAGGTATGAAAGAATTTTTTTTTTAATAGCAGTCGCTCCTCGGCAGGAAATGGCAACCCTCCGAGTGTATTTCTGCCATGTAAAAGCTCCTCATACTCGGTGCCATAGCGGTGCAACAAAAAGAGGAACTGCTCTTGTTGACCTCCCGAAGTGGATTAGATCAGATCAGATTTGTAGAGGGTTGGACAAGTCCAAGCACTCAGGAGACCATTGTGCTACACCTGGATAGATTTCAGTAGAAAGAATAGAGAGATAGAAAAGATAAAATGTGGGTGGTAACAGTTTGAGGTCACTCTTCCACAAATCTTTGGGATTCATTGATGAATCTTAAGAAATCCGGAAGAGGAAGAGTATGAACTTTATTCATACTCAGTATATCGCAACCCAATATCCTACAGCTACCGAGAAATTGCTCTGCAGTGTTGTCATCCTCAAGACAGAATAGGCATATCGAGCTGTCGACGACCCCCATGGCAGTTATATGCTGAGCACATGCGTTGTGCTCTGTGATTACACCCACCAGTACTCTCAGGTCCTTTCTGCTGATTTTTAGCAGAAGGTCACCATTTTCCTGTTTGGTTCTTTCACAAAGCACTTGGCTACTCTGCACGAGTTAACCCGGACCAACGTCCTCTATGGGTAAATCTCATGAAGTCGTCAATTCATAGTTGAATCGATGCAGAATTGACACCTAGAAAGGGTTCAGGGCCTAGTGGTATACTTGCAGAGCTTTAATTAGCCAGTTTATCAGCTAACTCGTTCCCTGCAATACCACAATGTCCAGGCACCCAAATAAGACTAACTTTGTTGTGTTTTGCAACACTGCTCAGTTTTGTCTTACATTCATCGACTAACTTCGAAGAGCAGCGTGGGTTAGCAAGTGTTTTCAGTGCTGTCTGTCACTACAAATTCCAATACTGCTACCCCGCCACTTTTTCTCAATTAGCCAGTATGCCACGTTCAAGATGGCATAGACTTCCGTAAAGAATACCGTGGCCATCTGTCCTGTGGAATAGGAGTACTTAGTGTCTTCGTCTAAGACCCATCCAGATCCACTACCATCACTGGCTTTAGATCCGTTGGTATAGAAAGTATGCTAATATCACGTTAATAGGTTCTCTGGACTTAACCATTGATCTCTATCTGGGATCAAAACTTCATACTTCCTACCTACGCTAACGAAAGGCACCCGATTGTTCACTTCCATCGAGAACGTTGTGCACCGCTCCGACAATTGGTGGTATATCTTCGTTTTCCCAGACTCATCACTTCCTTTCGAATTTGAAGATCTAGAGGTTGCAAGTTTAGAATGGCATTAAGGGCATCACCAGATGTCGTACTCATAGCACCTGTGATACCCAAACACACACTTCTCTGTAGTCTGTTTAGGGGGTTTACTCTGGAATTAACCATTGTAGCCTTCCACCATACTACAGATGCGTATGTAATAATAAGGAGTCTAATCAGGGTGATGTACAACCAGTGTACTATAGCCGGTATGGGGTCTATGCCTTGCCAAATGTTCTCTTATACTGCCAGAAGACTTTTAGTGTTCGAGAGACCTTCTGCTCGACGTGCTTCTTACAGGTAAGCTTACTATCCAGGATTACTTCTAAGTATTTAACCTCAGAAGACAGTTGCAGTGTTACTCCTTTCAATGTGGGTAGTAACAGGCCTTCCATATTGCGTTTCCTAGTAAAAATCACTATGGTACTTTTTATACGATTCATCGAAAGACCATGCAATTCGCACCAATGCTCAATCTTATTTAGAGCTACCTGCATTTTATTGCATATAGCTTCAAGCAACCGGGTTGAGATTAATACGCACACATCGTCCGCGTATGCTTGGATGTGTCCAATTTCCTGCAGATCTTTAAGAAGAGAGAAGAGAGCGTACACCGCCTTGTGGGCAACCCTTTTTAACCTCAACCTTGACTACTTCAACACTTTCTCTATCCATGGTAAGCAGTCTTTTCGATAGTATAGAGTGAATCCATCTGACAATGATTTCTTCTACTCCATAACTTCTGATAGAAGAGCACATAGAGTCAAAGGTAGCATTGTCAGAAGCTCCTTGAATGTCCACAAACACACTCGAAGTGGAAAGACAAGAAAGCGTTTATGCTTAAAGTTAATAATATAGAGCTCACAATTTTCACCAGAGAGAATAACATACATTTTACATCTTTTCCATAGACTAATTCTGGTATGGTGACCTCGGTTGGACGGTGACAACGTCCGCCATTACTTGTACTGGTAGGACAGCTTGTGAAATTGAGTAAATCAGTCAAGATGGCGAAGAGATTTCGTCATAGGTATCGGGAATTTTTTTGGTTTACTTGAGGTTTTTGGCGCAAAAACTAATATTTAATGAGCAAAACATGGAGGCGTCTCGTTTCAACAACATTTTTGATTAGACAGCGCTCAGAAAATTACTGTGCGTTCGCTTAAAAAACGCTGCATTACAAGGAAAATTTTGAAATTGAAAGTTGGCAATGCAAGGACTTTGCAGCCATGCACTTTGCGTCATTCGGCTATAGCCACTTTTGAGTAGCTGGAAATTAAACATAGTGTTTCTGATCGCTGCAGTAGTAAACTTTCAAAAGTTTTATCTGAACTTAAGGTCTTTGCAAATTTTTTTTTTAAGTTTTCATTGAATTTCCCCGTGATGGATAAAATATTAGACGCAGATTAGTGTTCTTTCAATTGTATACTGATTTCTTAACTTTCAAACATCTGTGTGTTCGGAGCCACTCACCACCAAACAACTTTACGGCACAAGTGTGCAACATCTGAAGCTTCTATTTGCTCCCATTCGATCCAAAGTCAACATAAACACCCTGATATTAAATAACAAACTAAATTAAGTCATTAAAGCACACACAAACCACTTATTACTATAAAAGACAGCAAAACTCCTCGTGGACGCCCACATAAAAGCTCAAATCCTTAATCCAAGCAGTAATACATATAAAATTAAAACTAATTATGTGAATTTCCTCTGGGGTCCGAAATGATTATACCATCGAAAACAAACATGACAACGCCTACTATTCGAAAAAAAGCACAAGGCAAAATAACAAGAAAACAGAGTAAACAAAATAAAATAAAATTTAGATTAAAGGAAGCAACAACGAAGGATACCGCAAAACAAATACGAATACAATAAAATCAACAACAAATCATACAACACATAAACGCCCCAATTCCCATAAGTTCCTGTTTCAGGTCGATCGCATAGACTCAGGCGTCTGCAGGCGAACAAGTGCGAAGTTGAGGGAACCACTGGAAGCGTTCGGCAACACGTCCAATATAACGCTTCGCTGTCGCATCACATTTGACGGACTTCACTTTCTGATATCGACAAATTGGTTTTATAACCCACAAGAGCAAGAACCAAAAAAAAAAAAAAAAAAATACAAAAAAAATAAATACCAATAAATAAAACTAAAATAAAGCATTTCATTGGATTTGTAAATGCGCAAAGCAAAGTGCAGCAGCGCCGGGCTGTTCAACACGTCACTGTGGACGTCAGCCACCAAAGTGATCGACAGCGATCAGCTAGTTGGCAGCTCCCTAACCATTTAAATTGCGACCGCGCATCCAGTTGTCGCAACCGCGTTTCAATGTTTTTGTTTTTGGCGCTTAATCTTTAGTCTGAATTCATTTCAGTTGCGTTGTTTTTTCTTCTGGTGGGTAATTTTTGGCAAGCGAGCGCAATTGCCGAAAAACGGATCAACGCCACGCTTAACAACAAATCGACATGGATAAAATCATGAATGCTCTGTGGCTGCAACGGCGGCGCCTCACAATTATTAGCACAATATTGGCTACGCAAGCGCAAATCGCGGTGGTTCGAAGTTCGTTGGAAGCTATTGTTGACTCCTCTTTTCTGTGATGCGATTTTTGTTGTTGTTGTTCGTTTATACTTTGGAAGCCGCAGCAATTGTGAGCTGTGAGTAAATTGATCACGAAGCGCCAAATCGATCACCTTCGCAAATGAAGATGTTAACGGGAAAGGTGCGAGACTTTTGATGATGTTGTTGGAGTCCATTGGTGTGCGTACATATGTATGCAATTGTGTATGTATGTGTAGACGGATACCTACTATTTTGTAGCAGCTTCATTGTGCATTGGCTAGAGTTTCGTTTCTTTGCCCTCGCCACGACTGATTTTGAAATTCTTGAAAACTGTTTATAAAATTATTAATCAAATCATAATTAAAACACAACTGGTCTTTAAAAATCTGTGCCCTTTTTAAATACTTTTGCATTGCTGGCACATGTATTTCGACGATATTTGCCGTATATTCGCTATTAGGTGTTGGCTTAAAAATTAGTGACCTAAAGGCGACTCTAAACGGCAGAATATACTCGGATGTTTATCATTTCCTATGAGGGATGACTTCCATTAGAAAAAAACATTTTCTTTAATTAATTTAACATTTGATATTCCAAGTGGAATTCGAACCGAGTCTACCGATTGGCAGTCAGGCACAACAAACCCACTCGGTTATGGCAGCTGATGCCATATATCGGCTATTTCTTAAGAACTTGAGAAATATTATGGGAATGATTTTTTTTTTATTTTAATCTGGTAGATTATTTCATGGCATTTATTTTTTACCGGCTTAGGTCCACCGTGGCTACGACTTGCATGGCCAATTCGTACTACTTTTTCATCTATTCTAATAAATCTGGCCGTTTGGCGTCAATTGTGGCTTGAATATTGCAATAAGTCGATTGTTAAGCGCACTGTAAGACAATTTGGGCCGATGATGTCGCTAGCGCTCTATGAACTTCGCGAACAGATTTGTTTTTTTTTGTTTTACTTTCAGAGTAAATTCCCACAATTTGGAAGCGCTATTTTAGCGTTAAACGATTCATGATGACTTGCAAATCTTACTGAACAGGAATGCCATTCTCGACCGACCATTCGACTACTACTTTGTCTAATACTGAGTTGCTTCCAATTGTCTGAATCGCGTTTTCCGATTTTTTTCCTTACGTCTGATGCACCGTCGAAAAATCAATTATTTGGTGTCTTTCATCTGTTTGGTTTTTTTTGTCCATTTTTGTTGTCAAAGGCGGGTTTTTTTAGCATAGCAAGCGGTTAAAACGCAATTTTGCAGTCTTCGGCGAAGGAAAAAGCTGCACCATTGATTACATCATTTAAATCTATTTCAACTTATATATTTGATCGATGTTTTCAAGCGTTTTCTAAGGAATCTGGATTACCAAGTTTGTTTAGATTTACTTTGACAATGAAGCCCAGTTTAGTTATTTGTAGCACCTCCTACAATTTGATGGGAAAGTTGTGTTAGTTGAGTGCAGATAAGCTCAATTGGCGAGTAGAACTTAGGTCCCAATTTTTGAAGCTTGTTTAATACGCAGACTTGATTTAGATAAGATATTTTTTTAACTGCCCGCAATGAACAGACTTCCCAGGGTTGCATGATGAAAGGACAAATGTATTAATTGTGTTATTGTATATAATATATATATATTGGTAAATTGAGAGTTAGTATTATAAACATGAAACATCCATGTCCACCCAAACGATAGACAGGCTGTCTAGCGAACAGAAGGAATAAGGCGATATGTCCACTGCCACTTCCACCAACAATTCTGCTTCGCTGCTTGACGACTCACCTTATTTTTTGGGGACTCAGGCAGCTCCTTCGCCAAAATGTTTATTGAACAAAGCCCAGATATTAAAATAAAAACGCTGCTTTCTCCGATGTGGTTCGGAACGCGCTACGCACTTTTATACCGCATTTCGCTTTCTTATGAATTTTTATACTCTAAATGAATTTCTGTCATGAAAATGCATAAAATTCTCTAAAATGTTGGTTGTTTTCATTCGAACATTTATGTTTCCTCTCATCGAGTTTTTGGCCAGAGGTTTCTCACCTGAAGTAGATATGAAATAGTTTTGTTCAAAGAGCCGACTAATTTTTTGAACTAGAAGCCTTTTACTGTTTAACCTTCATTTCTTTGACCAAAAGTCGCAATCGGTAAAGCGCAAACGCAAAAAAAATTCATGTGCATAAAAAATTAACTGCTAAAGGGCACAATGACAGAACAGTTAAAGTGGCCTACACCTGAATTGCTGCTGCTCAGCAGGCATTTAAAGTGCACCAATACATACGAGTATACATACCTACATAAGTAAATCTATATGTTTATGCATCTCTGCTCAAAAACTTCTGTAAGAAATATAAAACTATGAACTGTCAACAGTTTCAATTTCTTAAATTCCAGAAAATCTCAGCTCTTTGTTGTTGCTACTCAACTTTGGATGAGTTAATCGTTCGATGAGAAAAGGATGAATGTGATTTGACGTGCCTCTACGCCCTGAAATGACATTTAAGGACCTTTCAGACTGATATACATACATTTCACATACACGCATACCCACATGCACACGGCATATTAACTACTTGATAAAAAAAACACATCTCCGATTACAACGCACCGTTATGAAGATTTCGCACGACATCGACGCGCTACTCAATTAACCAAAAACCAACGGTTGATCATTCAGACGAGAGGCGATCAACCAATCAGTCAAGCAGCAGAGCAACAGAGCAGTCGAGCAGCCTAGCAGCCATTGATGTAGCCCAGTTTCGATTCATGCAGTTAGTTGCTAGGCCGTCATAGTCAATCAGTGTCGTAACGAAAACAAAGTGGCCCAAATCTGTCTCAGCGTAAACCCAGGTATTCATATGTACTTATGCACAAAACTTACGCATACATATGCACATGTGTGTGTGTATCCATGTATCTGCATGTGAAAAAATTTAGAGGTGGATGGTCTACCCTGCACTTGCCACTCTGTAGGTGGCATACAAATCTCAGTTAGATCAGCTCAAAGCTGAGTGTTGTTGTTGCTTCTTAGATGTTGTTGCCGTTATTGACGAGCAAGCCCACCACCATCAGCAAGCAACAAGCAGTCCAAAGTTGACAATAATGCGAGAATAATTATGCAAAAATGAGCGCCGAAACTCATGTATAGTTCGATAAGTTGGAAGATATACTGAAAATTTAAAAAAGTATGTGTGCATGTGTATGTGAGATGGTGAGTGCATGCATGTGCGCTTTCTGCGCTGCATCTGAGTTGCAATCGAGTTCCTTTGAAGTTTTATTTTTGCATTGCTTGTGGCCTGATAGGATTACACACATTTGAGTGGCCAATCAGGAATTTTTACTTGGGAAAAATTTAGGAGCACAAAACGAAGTGTGGGAATATCGGTAGCTGTTTTTTGACTATTAGCTCTATATGAAAACTCTGTTTTTTTAAACAGAGCAAGAGGCACTAAATCTGGAATTCTAGGTTTTTCCCAGCACTCGCCTGGGTATGAAGAATGCTCTATGAAAGTCAAAAATCCATTGTAAACTTATAACTAACCAGGTGACTAGTCAAAAATATAACTGTGAATAAATGAAACTGGGTGATTTGTATGAAATAAAATTTTCGATATCGCTGTCGAAATTATGACTCCTCTTTACATTATTGGACTAAAAATGTGTATAAATCAAGAAAAATAAATATAAATAAATGGGAAATTCAGGAAAAATCAAGGAGAAACTATTAAAGCTGGATTCACGAAATCAGCTGATTTGTTTTTTTTTTTTCTTTCTACTTTGCCAATACTTTACTTTGACAATCAACCGCATAAAACATTGTTGTTGACCTCTTGCCACCTTTAATAAATGCGCCTTGGAAAAAATTGTGATTTTAAATAACATAAAAACTGAAAAATATAAATAATACAAATGACTTCTGTATACCAATAACCGGACGATGACCTGGAGAAATTGGTGGACGACACCAAGAAGCTGCTCGACGATCTGCGGCTGTCTGGGACGGACGCAGATTCCGAACTGGGAGAGCAGTCATAAAGGTAAGTAACACTTTTGAACAGTCTGTTAAAAGTATTACAAATTAACCTTCGTCATTCCAAACTAGCCACAGATAACCTAAGAGTCACCCTCCGGGAGGAGGTCATCGATGTCTGCCTGATACAGGAGCCTTGGATCTGGCAGCATAAAATCATGGGACTGAGAGACAGATCCTATGACCTCTTTTATGTCCATACTGATGGTAAGCCAAGGGCCTGTATCCTAGTAAGGAATACAATTAATGCCTTTTTGCTATCTAATTTCAGTTCACCGGATGTGACTGTGGTCAGGGTGGAACCATCTAGTGGTAGTTGCTTCTGCTTGGTCTCTGCCTACATGGCCCACGACAGATCGGCGCCTCCTGAGGAGTTGCTGCATCTAGTGGATACTCTCCAGCCTAAGAAGGAGAACATCCTGATCGGATGCGATGCGAATGCCAGACACACCATTTGGGGCAGCAGCGAGATCAACGAACGGGGTGAGTCTCTGTTTGATTTTATACTAAGCCGTAATTTACTTATCTGTAACAAGGGCAACACCCCAACTTTTGTCTTCCCGGCATCGGGAACATCAAATGGTTGGGAGGAAGTTCTTGATATCTCTCTTTCTACAAACTCATCTGCTGTTAGGGTTGAAAATTGGACGGTCTCCCAGAGGAACTCGTTTTCGGACCACAGGTTGATCCTCTACGAAATCGATTTCATTCGGGAGACCTTGCTACCCCGCAGAAACCCAAAACGAACAGACTGGTCTCTTTTCCACAGGGTTTTCTGCAAGGAGCTGAATAGCAGTAAGTTCTTGACTACTACTAAGGAACAACTGGACACGCAAGTTAGACACTTAGAAGGGTCTTATCAGACTGCCTTCAAAGTGGCCTGCCCAGTATCCTTTAGCAAGAAAGACTTTCCTCCCTGGTGGAGCAAAACGCTGACCGACTTGAAAGAGAAGGTTAGGAGAGTCTTCAACAAATGTTATCAAATAAGGAACTTTCAAGATTATCGGGAAATTTTGAAAGTTTATAAGAAAGCCATTAGAGATTCGAAGCGCAACTCTTGGAAAGAGTACTGCGAATCCATCGAATCCGTAAAAGACTCGGCCAGACTCAGCAGGATCCTATCCAAGGACCACTCCTGTAAAACTCTTGTCAAAAGAGAGAACGGGGAGTGGGCTGAATCTGCAGGCGAATCCTTAAAAATCCTTATTGATGCCCATTTCCCGGAAAACTCTATTGATCCTGTCTGTAACGAAGACCCGAATCGGCAGGAGGGGTTACCTGTGATGTCCCTGACACCGGTCTTGTCCGTCAACAGGATAAACTGGGCAATCGAGAGTTTTTCCCCTTTCAAATCTCCAGGCATCGATGGTATCATGCCAGTAATGCTTCAGAAGACTAAGACCGTGGTGGTTCCCGTTCTTCAAAAGATCTTCTCGGCGTGTATCTCGCTGAACCACGTTCCTGCTAGCTGGAAGAAAACCAAAGGTGGTAGCATATGCCGATGACTTGGTCCTGATGGTCTCAGGTCCCTTCCCATCAGTAATGGCTGAAATTTTGGAAGGTGCACTGGCTACACTCAGCAGGTGGGCCGCCAGTAGCGGTCTCAGAGTCAACTCTGACAAAACGGAGTTGATGCTATTCACCAGAAAATACAAGCCTCCGCTGTTTAAGCTTCCTAGACTTAACAACCAGTGTCTTACACTTTCATCGGAAGTCAAGTATCTTGGGGTAATACTTGACCCCAAGCACCACTGGAAGCTGCACATAGAAAATCGAGTTAAGAAGGCTAATATAGCTTTCTACGCCTGTAAATCTATGTTCGGCAAAAAATGGGGCCTCAAGCCACGTGTCGTACTCTGGATGTACAACTTAGTGGTTTTGCCAATTTTGACATACGGTTGCCTAGTTTGGTGGTTAGCTCTTCAGAAGGGCTACAACTTCACCAAATTAGAGAGAGTGCAGAGAACTGCATGTGTGGGCATCACTGGTGCCTGCAGAACATGTCCCACCGCTGGGCTCAACGTTATACTCCACTTAATTCCTGTGGATCTGCAGGTTAAATCCATTGCTGCTCAGAGTGCTATCAGACTGAAGGAGTTTGGCCTTTGGAGACAACTCCCTGTTGGGCATAGCAGCATCTTGAAGCAGATCTCCCCTTCCTTCTCTGATATTCGCACCGACCTCTCCATCCGCAAACTGTGCTTTGAGGGTTGTGCTAGGGCTATCTTTCCGAGCAGGCAAGATTGGAAAGAGGGGAGAGTTGTTGCGGATATAGAGGCCTCTGTTTTCACTGACGGATCCAAAATGGAGTCTGGAGTGGGAGCGGGGGTCTACTCCAAATCAGCCAACGTCTCGGTCTCCTATAAACTGCCGGAGACAAGCAGCGTCTTTCAAGCAGAGGTCTTCGCGATCCTGCAGGCATGCAAAATGCTTCGGGATCGCTATTGGGAGGGAGACATAAATATTTTTTCCGATAGCCAAGCTGCAATCAAGGCACTGTCGTCGCCGCATTGCAGCTCTCTTCTCGTGAACTCCTGTAAGGAGGAACTTAAACGCCTCGAACGGGCAGGAAACATCTCCCTCATCTGGGTTCCAGGGCACAGGAATATAGAGGGAAATGAAATTGCCGATGAGCTTGCCAGGAAGGGGGCGGCAGAACCGAGTCCAGCTGCCCTCTTCTCAGACATCGGTATCCCCTTGGCCGTCGTTAAAGGGAAACTACACAACTTCTTTCTAAGAAAAGCGCAAGACAGATGGAGGTCTGTCTCATCGTGTGCCATTTCAAAAGCACTATGGCCTCAATACAATATAAACAGAACGCTTAAGGTGATGGGAACCCCCCGCCATTCAATTTCCAAACTCATCGCGGTGATCACTGGCCACTGGGTGATCGGCACTCACGCGGAGAAGCTTGGAATTCCGTACAACCCCCATTGCAGAAGCTGTGGGGATCCTACAGAGAAAGAGACTGTGGTACACTTTCTCTGCAGATGTCCGGCTTTGGCGGCTAGGCGCTTGAGATTCCTCAGCGTTCCCTTTGGGGATGACTTGACGAAATTCTCCAGCCTAGATCCCTTTTCTCTCCTCCGCTACATCAACAGCACTGGATGGCTGTAGACGGTCTTATCTCCTCCCTTAATCCTTTCATAGGTAGTGGTCCACTCTATGGTATCAAAACGGCACGTAAGTGCTACTTGTAGCGTACCTGGGGTACTCTTGCCATCTTACCTACCTACCTACCTACCAATAACCGCTGTAGCCGAATGGCTTGATGCTTGACTATCATTCGCTAGTGCCCTGGTTCGAAGCCCCGGGCATTAAGCATTAAATGATTGAAAATTACAGTCGCCGCTCGGCAGGTAAGTGCAAGTGTCCCAGTGTAATTCTGCAATGAAAAAGCTTCTCATAAAAAAATATCTGGGCTGCAGAGGCGGCATAAAACTGTAGGTCCTTCTATTTGTGGAAGTACATCAAGACGCACACCATAAATAGGAGGAGAAGCTCGAGGAAATATAAAGCAACGGGTGTAAGCGGCAGTTATACGTGTCTTGGAAAAGTGATGCCAGTGGTGAATAATTCCTGAATGGTGCCTTTACTTGACAAATGTCAAATATGGTATAACATTTGTCAAGTAGACAGATGCACCATTTTATATGATAGAGCGACCTGTTAAAATTATTGAAACTTACTATGAAAATGGGCGATTTTTAAGAACAACAAAATTCGTGATTTTTTGTTGAAAATAATCATCCGATTATTCATCAATCGACAATTCAAAGGTTGATAATAAAGATTCAAGAAACTGGTTCTGTCCAGCAGAGAAAAAGGGGTGGCCGACCAAGAACTCGACGTTCTGTTGAGAATATTGCTTCTGGCGCGTTGCTGTAGTGTTGCTGAACAACCTTCAATATCGATATTTCGATGTTCTCAACAATTGGGCATTCATGGATCGACTGTTTGGCGGATTATATCTGTAAAGGTATCCATGGTGGACATTTAAATGATGCCAGTTTTCACATATAATTTTTAAGAGTCGTATTAGGAATAAAAATCGTGAAACTCAAATGAAACTAAATTTTTTTAAGTTTTATTTTAAAACAACATCTAGGCGCATCTTTTGAAAGAGCTTTTATATACTTATAGTGCCTCGCAAAAGTATTCGGAAATATTTATTCTAGATTATAAAATATCATAAACTTCTTTCACTTTCTCTTTATTGCTTAAAAACTAATTCAGACATTTCATTGTAGTCTAAGCTTTAATTTAAATATAAAATAATTTTTATTTCAAGCAAAGCGTCCTCCTAAGAATGATCCTGTTACACTTTTGCCCCGGTTTTAACCCCTTTTTCGCAGGAATAAAAGATGTAACGCCTTTACGAGATACTCGCAACTAAACCATTACGAAGGCTGGATGGTGGCCATGCTGAACCCTTGGAACAACATGCTACGCATAGATTTTGTCGTTTTGCTTATTAAAAACTTATTCAACAGTGAACATTTTCTCCTTTGTGAAAATAATAATTTCGCGTACCACCGAAGAAGTTGCTTGTGAAAACTACTGGAACCATGGAATTTTCCTAACAGAATGAATGTTATATTCTGCCAACAGCGACGCGCTCTTGTGTGGATAACTGTGCCTTTGCAAAGCCTGCTACGATTTAATATTCCGAATACTTATGTCACGTGAATTCAAGCCAGTTTATGTTTATAGCGTCTAACACTCATAATTTTTTATTTGAGATGTTGAATTAATTTTTTGAAGAGAGAGCTAAGTGTTTATAAGTACTAAAAAATTAGTTTCCAAATGTTAACCCGTGATAAAATAATCCTTTTTTGGACTTTCTATCAGGAATATTAGATTTCCGAATACATTTTTGAGGCACTGTTACATATACATCAACAGGTAGATCAAAAGTGACAGCGATGTGTAAAGTTTGTTCACCGAAAAATGTTTGGACGTTTCTGCTGATCCTGAAAAGGCTGTCTTAGATCACAGCCACCTGGATGTTGATCAACATTATTCGAAAATGTTGTAGGAAAAACTTTAATTTTCAAAAATATAATAAATAACAGCATCGTTCCCTAGCTTTGCCAGTCAAGCAATTTTCTTTTATTTTTGTCAGCAGATTGAGAAATAAATACAGTTGGTTTGAGAGTTGCTAAAAGTTAAATTTGGTATAGAAACGCAAAGGCAAAAAATAATTGTATAGTCTGAAAAAGACTTGGCTCCTTGAAGATTGGCCCTTCGATGATTATGTACGATATTCCACCGATTTTATTTCTAATTGAAAATCGTGATTAGGCGTTGCAAGACGACTTCAACCCAATTTTTAGAGGTAAATCTAATTATTTGTAGCACTCATAAAACCCATGTTTCCCATGCCATTGCATTCTAGGACTCCAAGAATACGCCAGCAATTCTCTTTGGGACACTTAAAACTGGCAGCGCAAAATTTGATGCATTTACAATACATTACATAAAAAACTAAAAAAAAAATTTGCTTATAAAGCAATCAGAAGAGAAAGTGAAGTACAGATCTGCTCCACCCAGTGATGGCCTTAAAAAATCACAGAAATCAGTATCGAGTTCTTGTCATGGTTACTTATTCATTTTGACAACTTTTTCAGGGCATCAAATTATCGCAAAACACACACACATACACACGCAAAAAGACTAATACGCACAAACACTCATACATGCATGCGAAAATACACATATAAAAGTACATCTACGTAAGTAAGTATGTATTTGCATCTTCAGCTCCAGCCCGAAATGGGTAGCGTGAATTGTTTAAAAATTTTTGTTAACTGAAATTGCCACACGCAAGTCATCGCTTTGAGAATACGAGTACAAGTTGTTATGGTTGTTTTCGTTAGGTGTTCTACCTTTGGCTGCAGCAGAATCTGAAGCTGTTTATCAAGTGTAATTGCCAACTCTCTGGACTTGGCAGAAGATTGCAAAACGTATTTTGTCTCGCTAAGCCGTCGAGCCGTCGAACCGTTGACTCTGTGTGATTTTATTACTGACATTGGGTCATTCGATACGGTGTTTTCCAGCTCATTTGCTTGTAATTGGGCACCACACCAGCGACGGGCCATAGTGGCAAGTGGGTGATTTCGTTTTTTTGTTCCTTTCGGAGGCGCTTAAGGAGGTTGTTGGAATACAGCGACTTGAAAATACGCTACAGCTCATTCTGCTTCTTATTTTTTTATGTGGCTTCTTCTACTACCGGTGCCGGTTAGGTCTGAGACCTAAAGTGTCTCTTAATTGATTGTTTATTTATTATAAGTGCAGAGCTTGGCTGCGCATGCTTTTGTTGTCTAGTTGAATGTCCAGAGGCGACGGATATTTTCAACGGAGCACCATTGGCCACCCGTACGACATGGCCCAGTTAGCGCACTCGTTTTATTTGTATGCATTAAAAAATATCGCTTCCATTAAAAAATTTCAAAACCTGTCGGATACTCGGATAGAGCGTAAAATACTTCTCTCGGATGCAGTTTTCGTCGAGAGAGGACTTTGCTCTTCAATTGTCAACCGAGGTCAAATGTGGACAAGAGTTATTTCTTACAGGCAATGTCAAACCTCCTCTGCCATGAAAAAGCTTCTCTAAATAAACCATTTGCCGTTCGGAGTTGGCTTAAAACTGTAGGTGCCTCCATTTGTTTAAAACTTCATGACGCGCGACAAATTGGTGGAGTATTAAGATTAACAAAGCCGCAGCTCTCGAGAGGCGTTGTCCGTTGGGTATCCACGCCGTGCGACTCGGGATTGCTTCAATATCTTTCTGCAGAAGCTGTCTAAAGAATGAGTGGTATCATCTCTATACCTTCTCCTCAGAAGTCCCGCTCTTGCTGGATTAAGACTCAGACATCTTGGCGCTTACTTTTTTGCTTCACCTGCGGATATAGCCGGTAAGCCCCTGGTAAATTTCATCGGGAGTATGTTTGGCCGCAATCCTCCTCTTATCCAAAGCCCCCTCTTCTTTTGTCTCCCCCCTTCGGTTCTTCTTCCTCTGTTTTCCCTGTATGGTTTCACAATGAATGGTTTCGATTCTTTGTCCGAGTGGGCTCTTACATGAGCAGTACCTAACTTAACCTTAGATTTTTTACTTTTCTGAACTATAAAAACTTAAATTAAAGTTATTCCACATGCGAAAAGGCCGCCTGTAGCGCTCCTTCGTCGCAGATTTGCCAGTCTTCAAAATATTTTGGTACGCGTTGCGCTAATAGCCCGTATAAATCCTTCACTTTTTGTTTACTTTAATATTTTTTTTCGTTTGCTCCTTTCTTCAAACTCCCAACTTTTCTACAGGTTGACTACCTCTCAGTTATCTGTCTGCCTTCATCTTTGAGCTAGCCAATAAAGGTAATTCTTCTGGCAAAGCTTCAGCGGATTTCGTGTGAAAAATATGCAACCGATTGGTCAAATGTGAAAAATCTGTATGTATCATATTAGCAGCATCAGAAAACACCAATAAAAACAACATAACATAATTTCAATAGCTATAAACATAACACAATTCAAAATAAAAACAAAGTCAATAAGTCAATAGCAATAACAACACTTAAGCGCATCAACACAACACTCAGTGAGTGTTTGTGATCACCTACGATCGCCCAGTGCAACGCTGGTGGCGTCAACATCACAATTCCATTGCGACTTTTTCAATGTCCTTTGCTACCCTTTCGCATGGACTTTCTGGTTTTTATGTTATATACAGTTTTTTTTGCTTATTTTGCTGACTGCGTTTCACTGGCTGCCCGGCTTCTTTTCACCTGCTTCCAAGCGACATTGCAGGCTTTTGATTATAGTAAATTTTTTCATGTTTTATTCTCCTTTCTCGGTCGCAACTCCGCACTCCCCGCACTTGTGAATTTAATCCCTTGGTCCTAATTAATCAGGTAATTAAGTATTAATTGTGCGAAATTTTATCACCTTTTAGAAGGTTAAACAGCAGCGCATTGCTCGTGATTTTCCAGACCATTTAAATATTGCTTGCGTGTTGAAAAAATGAAGCGAATTTTTTTACGTTCTGATTGTGGTTTTGACTAAACGAAAACACGTGGACTTTGAAGGTATTAAATATCTAGCAAGTGAAATTTACTAAAAAGTGAGAGAAATGAATGCAAACGCATACATACAGGCATGCACACATACACACAGATATTAAGAAGGTATAAGTGAATAAAAATAAAGTTAAGGTTAGGTTAGATTGTAGCAACATGAACCAAGAGGTCAAAAGTCCGTGGGGAGATGAAGGCACACCCGTAACAGGTAGGCTACTGTGGCCGCAAATAAATAAGAAAAATACAAAGGAACTGCTTAGCCTCTTAAGAGAGGACATTTTGAAGGGCGTGATTGTATAACCGGCTATTGGATACTTGGCAGGCATCTTTTGAGGCTTTGAGTTCCCTGCCATGAATACTGTAGAAGTCGTAGAGATGAGGAAGGTGAAGAAACAGTTGAGCACTTCTTTAGCAATTGTCCAGCCTTAACTAGTCTAACCTTAACTAGAATCAGAGAGAATCTAGGTAGACACTTTTTCAATTCTCTTACGGAACTGTCAGGCGTAAGGATTGAAGCAATCTTGCACTTCATAAGAGCACCCGTAGGATCTAAGTGAGTTGTGCGTACAGATCCACTACCATCATAACTTAACCTAACCTAGATTATAGCGGTTGCCCATTATCGAGCACACTCATGCTTATAGCTTATTGTGATACCGTTTAGGGAACTTATCCGTTGGGCCACAAATGGCCGTCGTATGAGAAGATGATTTGTTTTGCCAAAAACCGGGTTTCTGGCCAACATTTTCATCGCCCGATTAGCGAACTCACGAAATTGCCTATAGTCGCATGACTTCAATTCTTACGCTAGTATAATCTTACATGAACGGAGCCCAAAATCCAGATATAAAATAAGACGGCTTAACTTTGTAACGATGTTCAATTCAGCTGATCGGAGTCAAATCGACATTTGTGGGCCTTCATCGATAGTGGACGGTACGGCGATGCTATGTCGAATGCTTTCTTCACTTCGCACCAATCTCTGTCTATTTGGTGGCTTAAGGTCCATTTGCATGTACACACGCTCAAACTTTTACAAAGTGCGACCACAATTGAATTTGAAATACCAGCGAAACAAGGGGGCTGGAGATGATGCTTCATCCCCAAAAGTCAGTACACTGTTGTAATGTAACCAGCCATTTTGCCGAGTATTGACCTTGAACTAGAGCAGAATTTACAAATTGTGCAATTTAGTACTCGGACGGTGTTATCTCTCGAAGAGGTGATCACAATTGGCCACCGAGATCTTGTGATTTAACACCTTGTGATTTTTTTTTTTGAGGCCACGTGAAAGAGAAGCCAACAGCCCAGGGCCGATTCAAGAGCTCAAAGATGAAATTCGTGAGGCTTTTATCCCTTTCGATACATGAGTTTTATAATTTCTATGCCTTCCGCTACATTTCTTGATAAATTTGAGACATCTTGAAACACGCGAAACTTCATGTTTTCATAAAAAAAAAACAACTTTTCTGTTCAATTAAAATGTATTTTACTTGACCTCTAAAGCAACATTTATTTAGTTCACATTTATATTTATAAAAAGTATGTCAACTTACTAGATGAACATTGGAATTGCAGAAAATTCCGAAAAATGTTAAGGGCACTTTAATGATCTATTTAACGTATAAGATATACTTTTTTTCCCTGGGACGACGCCTGTGAAGAGTAAACTCTCATGAGTACATCTATACCGGCAGAGCAGTAGGCACGTGCTAAACACCTTTTCACAATCTACCACTCTCTTCGCGCAACTGCCAAAAAGGTATTACCTAACGGGGCTGCTTAGCTCAAAGGCTCCTAATTATTGCTGACGCTTACAAAACTCCGCGCGGCTTAGATCACTGCGAATATGCGTTACAGCGCACAGATTCCTTTCCAATTATAAGCTGACTTCAGCATAAACTCTACAATACTTTCTCCGTTTAAGACTTTCTAGGTTTCGGGAGCACAGCGTGGGCATTCGAACAGTGTGTGAACAACATCCTTTTCTTTCTCCGTGCAGATTGGTCAGTTTGGTGAATTGTCATGGCCATGTCTATGGAGATGTTTTCTAAATACTCCGCGGCCTCAAAGAAATTGAGTTAGGTAGTAACTTGCTCCCCCATGATTTCTTTCTGCCACATCGTAAGGGTAGGAATTAACTCGTGTATCAAACTACACTTAGACGATCTGTTCCTCCGGTATTGTCAGTGGGCGATTTTACGATGAATTTCTTCTGCTGCAATTTCTTTACGCCTTGCTCTACCGCCGTGTTCGGATATTCTTATATAAATATAAGTAAACAGTTTTCATTTATTTTGCCAAAATTTCAACCGGAATTAGTACTGCAATTAAAAAGTAAGCGACATCAGAAATTGTGAGGAAGCAGATAGGCCGCAAATCGCTTAGCCGATAGATGAATATTAGTTTTCTTGAATAGCTGTTTATGTTCAATGCGTCAGCCCAGATCAGCGCTGCGTATAAAAGGACCGAGCTGACAACCCTACTATAGGGTCCGGCACTCGAAGTGTAACCAACTTCAGACCGCTCGCGCAGCTGATGCAATCAAATGGCGAAAGTACTGAAAATATCTGACCGTAGAATCCGCCGCATACTGAAAAATTATCTCAAAGTTAAGTCTTACAAGATCCAAAAGCCGCATGATCTTACACCAAAACAGCAACAAGTCAGACTTGAGAGAGCGAAGGAGCTGCTTCGCTTGGCCGAAAGTGGTAAATTTCCGAACATTGTGTTTTCCGACGAGAAAATTTTTCAAATTGAGCAACTCGTAAACTCCCAAAACGATCTGGTTTATTTGAAAGACCGTTCATACAAGAATTCGAGTCATCGATTGGCCACCACAAGGCAGCACCCGATACAGGTAATGGTTTGCGCAGTTGCAACTGTAGATGGGCGATCTCCAATCCTTTTCATCGAGCCTGGCGTCAAGGTAAATGCGAAATATCATCGGGAAAGTAATCTGGAGGTTGCTTTGAGGCCGTTGGCAAACAAACATTTCGGTGGCAGACCATGGACGTTCCAGGAATACTCGGCACCGTCTCACAAAGCTCGAGTGAACCAAGAATGACTAGAAAACAACGTTCCGAACTTCATAACGTCCTCACATTGGCTCTCAAATTCACCATTATCTGGGGGTGACCCAAAATACCTGCAAGTCACATTCGGGCAGCTTCCGATTCGTTTCTGGCAAAAAGTGATTATATCGAGATACGTTAGTGTAATTTTCCACACTAAATCTATGGCCTTTTTAATTGTTTACACTTCGAGGGCCGGACAATGTATGTAGTAGCCTTTTGCTATGGCTAGGGCCACCGTTCTTTTGGCATTATTCGTGCCAGACGGGCCTACACATTCGATGCCTTCTTCACTGCATATTCTAGGTGAGTTTGAAAGTTTGAACGGTTATCAATTATCAGTTTTAGGTATTTAAAAGCAAGTTTTTGTCGTCCCAACACTTGCCTTCATAAATTCCACTGCCTTCATGCTGCTTATTAAAACCACATCAGTTTTGTGCTCAGCTAATTCAAGGTTCATGAACATCAACCAAACCCTGATCCTATTTATAGAAAGAGAAAGAGATGCTCAATCGATTAATATCGACCGCACTTTCCGACGTGGCATATGAATTTATAAAAAATTCAACCAACGAGTACAATTGAAGCATCAGGGTCTGAAAGGAATAACCGACAAGTGACCTAACGAATATCGATACACCCCAAAAAATCCTCTCGATATATTCAATGTTTTATAAGATGGAGGATGATAAGATGAATATTGATGGAATTTTTATTAACATATTTAATGAATTTACATGCGTACCAAAATCAATTGCTTCAACATTTTTTTACTTGTATTTTTTGATTTCTTTAAAACTTCTATTTCCCTTTAAAATTCAATCGGCGTTTTCATTCAATCAAGTTCTGATTTTTTTTATTCATTCCATTATTTATCTTAATAATAATGAAATTTTTATGAAACTTCTCCAAACAAACTTTCAGACCCCGACAGGATATTTCGTTGGGTCCAAAAAAGCCCTCGAAAATATGAAATATCCAACTATGATAACTCGTAAATTGTTTAACCAATATTTTTAAAAAATCTCCCAAGAAAGGAGTCGAAAAAGTGAGCAAACGCAAATAGTTATTGCTCCTGAGTTTTCTTATAGGCCATATCGACTTTGCTACTGTTGTGCCTTCTTCCTAAATTGATTTCCGCTACCTAGCATTTACAGTACAATTGATTTCATTTCTTTAGTTATTTTCCCATATATGTATGTATGTGTGTGCCGGTATTTTTCTTGCTCATTACCTTTTGCGGCAATTTTTTTCTTTCCCTTGTCTTGTGGGTGTGGCGACTGTGATTTTGTGTCCTTCCGTATTAGTCAGTTCCCGCTGGGCAGTGCTACTTTGCAACTTAATTGGGGATTTCAGTTTACGAGTGCGCATTTCTTTTTGAAGTAGTGACCACACGCAAGCGCAAGGAATAGCTAATTCGGAAGTAATTATGCGCTTTAATTAGGCCTTGGTGGTTTTGGGAAAGAAATTCTAAAACAATTTTTGATGCTCTAACATTGTGAAACGTGAAGGATACTCGCATAATTTGTTTGTAACAAATTGCGGTTGTAGAGCAAAATTCGGTAAAATAATCGGTTTGAAACGATTTCTGAAAATAAAAATATTGATAAATATATGCATAAATAATTAAAAATAAATAAATAAAAAAGATATTGGAAAAATCTGAAATACTTGTAAGGTATTTTTTTACTAGTCACCAATTTGTGGCAAATCAGCTGAACCGAATTTTCACTTTATGCAGAGATTATTTAAATAGGGTAGCTTACGATTATAATGGGTATTGTTTTTCCGGATGGGTTTTGTAGGCACATAACTTTTTCAAATAAGACCCGAAACAAGTGGAAAATATTTTGGCATTATTAGCATGAAAGTTTTAAGGCAATTATTTTTCTTTTTAATAATTTCTGGTATATGATGGCCGTCAGCATCCCGGAATTTCGGGATATTTTTAATGTCATCCCTGGGTATTATTTTCTTTATTTTCAGTAAAAAATCAATTACAACTGCATTTCCCAATATAAATGGCTCCTTTCTATATCGAAATTTCGGGATATTTTTAATTTTATCCCGAGATATTTTTTTTAGTTCATTGTGGCTGCAAATATAAGCGGTCATTGCTGATCCCGAAAATTCGGGTTATTTCTAATGTAATCGCGGAAGGCTGGGATTCACACATAATTTCGATTTATGTTAATTTTCTTTTCAATCTTTGAAAAATAATAAACTATTCCGGAACTCATATCAACTAATACCGCTAATTTCGATACTTAAAAACCGTTGGTGATTGGCTTCCCGCTGATAGCTCGCTAAATGTTGGCTTCCGAGCTTAGTCAGCATTAATCAACGTTTCGATGTATCCTCGAGAACTAAGTGCAAAGGAATCAAGTCACCTAAGCATCCAAGAGACAGACCATTTTCTTGAGATAATTAGTCACAAAATGTTCGTCTCAAGAAAATAGGTTGTCGGCTTCACGCGTTGAATAGAAATTTAGTATTGATATGGGGCACCAAAAAATGATGTATTATTCACCTTCAATTTTGAAAAATTATGGGTCAATGATACCTCCAGCATGTATGCAGACTACAAAAAATGTTGTCCTTTTTATTAAGTAACAGGGTCTTGAGAGTCTCGTGTTCTAACTTCAAACCCGTAAATTTTATTATTTTTTGTTTATTCAGTTCGAAGTGCTCTTCATTATTGATCACTGAAAATTGGACGATGGGTCCTCGAACACTCCTTATAGAACATTGAAGCTCTGTGTTTTTCTTCTATGGACTAAATGGGGATCTAAAACTATGGGGGCCGACAATATGTTATGAGCCGGTGCTCGTTTCCTACACTTGACATTTTTACGGCAAAAAAGAAAACACAAATCTAAGGCGCTATGACAGCATTGGTTTATTTGCAGACTCGAGAGGTTCTGCATTCGAAAGAGAAAACTTCACGTTAAACAGCTGGCGATCGCTGACGTTTGGCGTAAGTTTTGCATGACATTTTGCCAGAGTGTACTAAACAGAAATTTCAAAAACATTTGTCAGCGTGCAGCCTCACTGCTCTTTAAGTACGATTACGAGGTGTGTTCAAAAAGTATCGCGAATTTTGAATTTTCGCAGGTTACGTATGTATATTCGAATTTCGATTTTTTTGTGGCGATATGTTGGTACTCATGTCTCTCACTCATGCCGACGAGTTCGGCCATTTTGAATGTTCAGTTAATTGTTGACAGCTGCTTTGCTTGCACGTGTTTCGGCTCGTCTTCGATTTTTACCTACTCAAAAAGATGGATCAAAGAACCTGTACCTATCAAATGTTGTGAGAAAAACGAAATTAAGTGCGCGGATGCATTCCGAATGTTGACTGTGTCATACGCAGAAGCTACTTTGGACCAAAGCAACGTTTATCGGTGGTACAAAATGTTCTCAGAAGGCCGAGAAGATGTGAACGACGAAAAGCGTGCCGGACGCCCGAGCACTTCAACAACAGACGAAAAAATTGATGAAGTGAAGAAAATGGTATTGGCCAATCGTCGAATCAACGTTAGAGAAACGTGCTGAGGACTTAGATATATCGATTGGCTCGTCCTATTCGACTTTTTTCGATGATTTAGGCATGAGACGGGTCGCCGCAAAATTCGTACCAAAACTGCTCAATTTCGGCCAAAAGCAGCATCGCATGAACATTGCTCATGCGATGTTGGACTCTGCCCACGACGAACCAAGAGGGGCATAACTGGTAACGAATCGTGGGTTTATGGTTATGACGTGGAAACCAAAGCTCAGTCATCTCAATGGAAGCTGCCGCACGAACCAATACCGAAAAAACACGCCTAATTCGGTCGAATGTAAAAGTTTTGCTTACCGTTTTCTTTGATTGCAGGGAAGTTGTGCATCATGAGTTCTTGCCACAGGGTAAAACGGTCAATAGCAGAACAAAAATTGGCTCTTGCATCACGATAACGCCCCTGCTCACACATCGTTGCTTGCGCGCGACTTTTTGGCCAAACACAACACACTAATGATGCCACAGCCACCGTATTCCCCAGATCCGACCTCCTGTGACTTTTTCTTGTTCCCGAAACTAAAGAGGCCCATGAAAGGACGACGCTACGCTACGATTGACGAGATAAAGACGGCATCGAAGGAGGAGCTGAACAACATAAAAAAATGATTTTTTGCATTGCTTCGAAGATTGGAAAAAACGTTGGTACAAGTGCATAATACCTCATGGGGATTACTTTGAAGGGGACGAAATAGATATTAATGAATAAATAAATAATTTTTGAAAAAAACACAAAATTCCCGATACTTTTTGGACACACCTCGTATAATTGGAGAATTACACCAACCAAATTCTGTGCCAGTGCTGCCCTTAGTACAAAAAGGGCGACTAAATTAGACCGATAATGAGTATGAAATTGAAATTTACAGCGAATTTTATGACTTTCCTCCCACGCTTTGGAAATGCAAAGAATACATTCGTTTTCCTTCTAATAGATCTCACATTTTCCTCAACAAAAGAAGTCCGGAAAAATAATAGTTTATATTTATTTCGAAAAAGAAAGTGTGAAATTGAAAACAATTTGCGCGGGTAGCGTGAAAAAATAAATTAGAACAAAGAAATAAATCGCCGCCAGGACAATCAGTCAAATTACATGCGCGAACTTATGGAAATTAGCCATGAACAACAAAAGAGCAGCAAAAATAAATAATGACTTTTTATATATTATGAAAACTATTTTAAAATATTGAAAATTTTCCAGCGCTGCAGTAGAAACATTTACAAAATACTTTTCCCATACCGTTAAAGGACTCTCCCATAGCCACTGACCAGCGCCGTCGTAGTAGATTTCAATTAGCCACTACAGGAGAAGTGAATTATTAAAGTTGTTCCTTTTTGTGTTGCCGCTGCGCGAACTCAAAAAGGATACTCGCATTTTTACCAAAAAATTAAGCAATAAAATTAGTTTTGGTTCAAATATTTTCCAAAGGATGTGCTGTAATTTCAAGCATTTCCCAAATTATTTAATGCAGCGCGAGCAGCCACACAAAATAAAGTAATGAATCAAATCGCTTACACTGTGCGTGCACTGACCGCAAAAGTCAAAAAAGGATATAAAGTGGTTAGGTGAAGAAATAGTCACACAGCCGCAGAGTGTGTGAAGGCAAAGGTCCTTGCATCATAATGCCTACCAACGCATAACAAAGCAGTCCTATTGTCTTTCTTTTGTTTTGCTATTTCTATGGCTTTTGTTTCAGTTGTTGCTGTTATTGTGTGTGGCTCTCGACGCACATTATGAGCCATTGTTCGAGCTCAAAGGAAACACTCAAAATAAGGATTAAGTGCAACAGCAGCAGTATCAGGATCGAAATTATCAGCATCAGCAGCAGTACTCGTACCAGTAACAGCAAGCGCAACATTTCATTACATGTCGATTTTAGAGCTCGGATTCTGGCCTGTAACTTGTACTTGTTGGTAAAAATGGTCAGTGAAATGACCACCAACATAAAATGTTGACAGGCCGTACACGCCCCTAACATAATAAACAGGCATCACTGTCAGCGGGGCAACACTGAAGAGGCACTCAGAGGAAGGCTATTACGCTCGCCTATCGTCTATCGCCTCGAATGGCTCGCTCGCTCGGTGTGGTCGCTGAATTGCGCCGATGAAAACGATTGATTTTTGATTTCCCACTGACAGTTATGAGTCTTTATTTTATTTTATTATTATTATTAATATTATTTTTGTTTCGAGTATTGTTTTATGTTCTTTTTTTTTGGTTCTGTGGCTCTTTGTTGCCGTGCCTTCTATCAATGTTGGGTGTGTACCTTTGCGATTTTAGTAGTGGGAAAATTTGATTGGAAATTTATTTGCCGAAATAATTAATTAGTAAGTGAAGGCGTCTGCGGCGGCAGCCTTTCAATCTGATAATACTGGGGGGGCTTAACGCAATTAGGATGGTTTGTCGGAAGTCCTTTAAGATGTATTCAGACATACGGGGAAGTAGAAGAGTGTAGCTGATTTGACGATGCAGGAAATCTAATTTTGTGTCATAAATTTAATTTTCATTTCAAATAATTTTCATTTCAAATATGGTGGAAATTTCGAAAATACGTCTCATAGAGTGCATACACCTTCTATTCCAAAAGAAAACGGTTTTTCTACAAATGAAAATAGCCACTACATATTTTGTGAGATTTTTTTATCAATTCTAATCGGTTCTTACTAAATATTACCCTCACTGACGCATTGGTGCTACGCGGCAGTAGTTAGACCGATATTGCTGTATGGGGCCTTAGTATGCTGGAATGCGACAAGAAAACTGACATACTTAATGCTATTGGAAAGGATACAGCGACTTGCTGCTCTGTGCACAACAGGAGCTATGAAAACCACTCAAACGGCGACGCTGGAAATGATACTCAGCATGTCACCTATTGACCGTATGGCGGAAAATCTGGGAGCGAAATCCACGGGGAGGTTAGTGCCTGCTGGAGTATTCACCCGTAGAACCTTCGAACATAGCTCAATAGGAAAGAGGAGTTCAGGTTGCACAGACTATATGACTCCGTACTTTAATTGGAAGAGAATATTTCGTACTACAATTGAAGAGTAGGGATGGCGCAAAGGCATGGAGCCTGTCCATTGGATTTTTCACATGTACATAGACGGCTTTAAAACTTTAGAAGGAGTGGGAGCGGGCATTTTCTGCTCAAAACTAGGGATTAGGCGGCCTATCAAACTGCCAGAACAGAGCAGTATTTTCCAAGCGGAAGTTTTCGCTTCCGGGAAAGCCGTGGATTTAGCCTACACAAGAACAAGAAAGAACTCAACAATTCATATGTATAAACGTGGACAGTCAAGCAGCAATAAAAGCAATAAGCTCATATTGTATTAAGTCCAAAAATGTTCGACGGAGCAGGGAGGCCATAGAAGGGCTAGGCGCAAACAGTAAGGCTGCATATCTACTGGGTACCTGGTCACAAAGGCTTTATGAGGAACGAAATAGTAGATGAGATAGGAAAAAGGGCTGTTAGACTACCCTTTGAACAAGAGAACGACACACCAAAACCGCTAAATTCAGTATACAATGAATTGGACGACTACATGAAAAGGCGAGTGAAAGCTACGTGAACTAATCTGACCACATGCCAAACAGCAAAAGTTATGTATAGAACTAACGACAAATAACTGACTCAATTCATACTTACACTCTCGCGACAGGACTGCAGAACTATCATAGGTATGCTGACAGGTCATACTCTATTGGCTGCACTTGCGTACAAGAAAGAGATTGCTAACACGGACAAATGCAGGAAATGCAGAGAGGATGTCGAGGAAACTTTAGAACACCTTCTGTGCGTTAGTCCGGCATTATTAAAAACGCGTTTAAAATGCGAGGGAACCCCACTGTTTGAGGGTCTGGAGGACGTCTCAAAAGCGGAGCTCTCAGCTCTGCTTAGACTTGCCAAAAGCGTTGACATCCTACATGATGTCTACTTTCAGTAGTCATAGAGGTCGGTCTCCATCTGGAATCGCTAAAGTCTATGCGTGGCTTAATGCCAGCCAGGCTAACCTAACCTATTCTATTAAATATGATTATTATTATATTATAATTTTAAATCAAACGCTTTGTCGATGCTTTCTGGAGATAGTCGACGTACCTTGTTTTTCATCGACTCCACCCAATTAAAATCACTAAGGCTATGAGGTAGCTTTTTAAAATCGGTCAGCTTAGACGGGAATTTAGTTCTGATGACGTCCCGAGCTCGTTTTCCTTTCCGGCATGTGCAGTGGAAGGAATAATCAAGAAGCTTGAAGTATTTTCTTTTAAAGGACGCACGTAAAATATCTATCAACAGACCGCTATTAGATGAAGCCCAGATGGGGAAAGTTATCCAAGAGCTGGCTGCAATGCTCTCTTTAAGCAGACAAAGAATTTACAATATTTGATTTAAATCTGAATGAAAAACTGAAAAATCTTTGCCTGCGTCTCGGCGACTTAATAGATCTGATCAAGAGGAGAGAAAAAGAAGACGGAAAGTAAATAAAAGCCAGGATTTTTTATGTACATATATTAAGAAATATTTTCCTATGAAAATATGGCACGAAATGTTTTAAAAATAATTATTTATTGGAATGACTTAGTTTTCTACAATAAAGGTTGACGTCTTCTGTGAGGGTGGGGCGAAAACTTTTAAAAGCTATGCAAAAACGCAAAACAAATGCAAAGGCTGAATGTGGCCAACTTCAGCGGGGAATAGCGGTTGTAAGGGCTACAAAATTCACTTAAATAATGCGCGATACCGACATATTTTGAAATCCCACTTAACAAAGAGTACGATGACAGACGGCGTTCCTGAGGGAAGTTGGTGTTAGCATCGTCTGTCAAACGACGGCGAAATAAATTTCAGACAGGTTGATTGGTTAGTTTGGATTTGGCAGCTATTCGAGTAAGAAGTTTTTCGTGATTTCGCTAAGATCATAAAAGAGCAGTATCGTTCGTTAATTGGTTTTTTTTGTTTGGATGGGAAAAAATGCGAGGAGATAAAAGCAAAACTAGATGCTGTCATGGGAACGCCATCTAAGACCACAGTTCAATATTGATTCAACGAATTTTAAACGTGGGCGAACTTTCGTTTTTGATAAGGAGCGACCAGGACGCCCGACAGACGTGCTTACCGAGGAAATCATTCAAAAAGTCCACGACGTGATTCTCGCTGATCGACGAACGAAAGTGCGCGAAGTAACGACGCCATAGGTGTTTCGACAGGAACAGTTGGCGTTGAAAAAATTGTCTGCCCGATGGGGGCCGCGATTGCTCGTAAGCAACAACAAGCGGATGCGGCTGTTAACTTCGAAGCAGTTTTTGGAGCAATTTAAGCGAGATCCGAGGGAATTTTTGTATCCAGTTGTCAACGTTGATGAAATTGGATTCATAATTACACACCAGAAACTAAGCAGCAATCAAAACAAAGATGGCGAAGACAGTGCCATGAGCCGGAAAGGTCAAGGCGACGATTTTTTGCTATGCGAGTGGCGCCAACCTCATGGATATTTTAGAAAAAGGAAGAACGATCACTAGACAATACGAAAGTGAGTGATTGGCCCGCTTTCACAAAAAATTCAAAGAGGTACGACCGTATTTTCACCACGATAACGCATCAGCACATTCATCCGGAGTTGTCGCCGTCAAATTGCATGAATTGCATTATGAATTGCTGCCGCACCCGATGTGGCTCTCTGCTTATTCCTTAACATAAATAAATGGCTCGAGGGGAAAAATTTAGTTGAAACGAGGAGGTCATCGCCGAGGCAGAGGCGTATTTTGGAGAGTTCGACAAATTCTATTTTTTGGAGGGGTTAAAAAATGGCCGGAGGGTTGGGAGAAGTGTATCCTTGTATTCTTCTAAAAGGGAACTATGTTGAAAAATAGAAAAAATTGGTGACTTCGTTTCTAACACGTGTACCTACTGAACCCCCCTCGTACAACAAAACTTGCACTTCTCGAATGATGTCAAATATAATGTAGTCTAGTTCAAAAGTGTCAAATACGATTTGCAAATATTATATAATACCTTCCGATAGGGTAATTAATTTTGCGCCACCTTGTATGTATAAAAAATTAAATTTCGATCTTATTCGATCGAAAAGTTGAGCCACTGCATGTAATGATAAAAAAGTAAAAAGAAAATTAAATAAAAATTGGAGAACCATAGACATTTTTGAGAGTAGCCGCGAAAGAAAATGAAGCAGAATTGCATTAAATTGATGGCTAGAAATGTAAAATTTGGTTCGTATATTGGGGAAAGAAATAAATAGAGTGAACTGCGATCATTTCAAAACATTTTTTTCGAAACTCTACTTCGTGTCGGCTTTTCAAATTCAACTTCTAAAACTTACTGATTTCCACTCATTCGCACCGGATATTCGTTGTTACTACATAGCGTCCCGGTATACAGCTAAAAGCTACCCTTTTCTTACTTTAAGGGTGCATGAAATTAAAATTTGCATGCGATTGACCAAAACCGCAACCGCAACCGCAGAAGCAAGTCAAGTTGCACACAATCGATTATTCATTGGGGCCGAATCGTCATATTTTTGCACATTAACGTTGTTGTACTAAATGGAGTCCATCGATTGAAATGTATTCGCATACATTTTGGCACAATAGTAGTAGCTATTTAAAATTCATTGAACAAACGATTGATTGTACTTGCAAAATTGCTGTGACATTTATTTGACAAGTTTTTGATCGATGGTCCAGCTGCCGCCATTCTGACACGGCAACTCAAACGAAAAATGGGGAAGAAAGGAGAAATAACTGCGAAACGCACCTTTGACTTACGAGCTCCACAAAAACTTTCTATTTGGGCTGGTTGTTAAATAGTAATGAATAATTTTGCATTATTATAGACTAACTCAATATTTTTAGAGCTGTATTAGTATGTACAGATGTGTGTGCACTTGTAGACGGATGCAAGAGATATATTTACATACAATGACACAATTCAATGTATACGAATAATTATGTATGTATTGCACATCCTATGCAACTTAAATGTATTGGAAGCTAATAAAAATCCTATGTACTTAGATATATAGTAGATGTATATATGTATTTAGACACGGTGTAGTACATAAATAGCGAGCACATCTACCCTATTTCCGGTTACTGAAACTTGTTGATCTGCTAAGCGTGTCCAGTGTCTAGTCAACGATGAAATGTTTGAGTCCTTTGTGTAATTGTGTGCGTGTGGTATGTGCGGCACGTGGCAACAACTACATGCACAGCATATTGCCTTTGTTTCAATATAGGTGTACACACATACAAACCTGTAAAAGTAACTCTCAAATTGCTTGACTTCATCACAGATGTCCGACATGGGTATACAGACATTTATGGACGAACATCTTAAATATGTACACACACACATACATACATACATACATATATACATAAGAATATTTGCTGTATATGCATGTGAATACACTACAATCAAATATACATACATACATTTACCTGTGAACTTCATAATTGAGGCAAACATAAAAACCAAGTAAATAGTGCCGCTAAAAAGGGAGTGCTTACATATGTATTACATACATACTATATACATATACTTATACATATGTATTCACAGACGACTACTGTCATAGGTTGCTGACTCTATAATTCTTTATGCAGCACCTATCTGGGCGGGTACTAGAAAGTCTAATCTACGGGAAGTCACCCAGACATACAGGCAAGGCGCGCTGCGTGTAGCTTGCGCATATAGAACGGTGTCTGACGATGTAATCTGCGTAATAGCTAGAAAGATACTTCTGAACCTCTTGGCATATGAAATGTTTCGGCTCTATAACGGACATGGAGCGCGGCCCACACCAGGAGAAAAAGCAGCGGAGCGACTGCTGACAATAGGCCGTGGCAGCAGCAGTGGGATGAGTCACTATACTAGATGTATGTATATATGTATTTCGGCGCAATGTAGTATATATGTAAATAGCGAACATCTCTACCCTATTTCCGGTTACTGAAACTTGTTGATCTGAGAGTCACAAAGCGGAAATTGGACCTACAAACTCATACCACGTGTTGATGAGAAAACATGGAGACACCGACTATCACCTTTCGGAGTTGCTCAGCGCACTTGGCTGTTTTCAGGAATACCTGCACCGTTTAAAGCTGGCAGACAGCCCTTTCTGTCCAAACTGCCCGAATACTGACGAAAACGCAGAACACGTCATGTTTTATTGCGACCGCTTTAGAGAGGAATCCTGGAGCTATCCTGGAGCAAGTCCTGGGTAATCAAGCGCTCTCCAGTACCCTAATATGAGATATGTGCGCAACCAGGGGCAAGTGGAAGGCAGAGCAAACGTTCGCAGGTACGATTATGACGCGACTTCGCCATATTGATTGGGAACGCAAAGCGTTTCAGTAACAGTTTCAGCAACAGAGAAGGTGAACAGTTTCTGACGAACCGACAACAAGCACAGATGTTTGAGTGAAACACTCAATACAGTGTCGAACAGAAGACAAGACGGTAGTGAGTTAAGATAACACTACTGTCTTCTTTACTTTGGAACCACCTATAAACACAGTCGGAGTAATTTGGGACTATCGACGGTGTATAGCCTTCTGGATTTCATATGCATGCAGGAGACGAACCTTGACGCAGGTACCTGTTGTGTCTTCGGACATAAACGCGGCTCTACCCAGAAGTTATACTTTTGTGGTCCCAGGGTAGAATTAGCCGAGGTGGAGGATTAGTATTAGTGGGAGCGTACCCCACATACCATTGATTTGATGGAACCTTTGAGATATTTCTGACATCTTGATTTGAACCTCCTTTCAAAAAAAAAAAAATATGTGCTCAAGGTCATATAGCTAAGTAAATTTTCTGTGCTGAAGAGTGGTGCTACACTCTGTCAAATTTCGGGCATCAGAGAAATTAATCTGACTCAGCCCTTACACTCAGTTCGTTAGCGGGGTTATTTCGTGGAAGTTGAATATTTCGACTCTGTTATCAAAGATCCCTTCCTTGCAAATTATGGAGTTCGCAAATCGCTAAGTTAAATTTGATTGCCGTCGCAGGAGTAGCGTTCACAAGTGAATTCTCTTTCGTCGAGGAGTGCTGGGCTGGAGCGCAAATCAAAAATTGTTTGAAGAATCTCGTTTTGAGTCGGATTTTAGCGATACTCTCATTCAGCGGAGTGAAAGAAAGTACTTGATCAGACTTTGAACTTACGCTTCTTTACATGGCAACAGTAGTGAACTTTTTCTTGCCTTGCCCCGTTCATCGCATCTCTTGGATGGCAGCGATGTTAGCTTTGATCTTAAGAAGCCATCTTCTAGTCGATCTAGTCCCTTCCCTATTAAGCGACTGAACATTTCATTTACATGCATTCAAGTCATTTGACATGTTCATTTCTTTGACGGTGAAAATTGCTTTCTTCCACATAAGAGATCTCCAGCATTTGAGAAAATGCACAATACCAAACAAAAGATCCGAAATCAATGCAATTTTTGAGCCACTTCAAACTTCCACTTTATTGTAGTACATAATTAAGAATTATATAAAAAATTGTATTCATAAAATGAAATAATAAATTTAATTGATCTTAAGCAATGTATTTGAAAAATGTTCTCGGGAATTTTAGTTGAAATAATTTAGATACCCTGATGTCAAATTAAAATAAGGTTTTTAAAAATGTAAGTGAAGCTTGCATTAGAACGGATGCTTTAAGCAATCCAAGCGAAGAAGAAGCAGTAGTAAATTGTTCAAAAACTCAATGCGGAAAAGTTGGTCTGCATTTCCAGCAGGGGTATCCGATCCATCAAGTAATGGTTGGTTAAAGTTGTGATGCATCCAGAAGCCAACTAGCGCTTCCGCACCATTTTGTTGCAAGCAATGATGTGCAGTTGACAATTATAATTACCGCCAGGCTTGAAATTCAACAGAGAGTATGTTTGCAACTTGAGAGCAAGCGACCAACTAAATATCTAGTAAAGTTCTCTGTGATGGAACAATGAGCTATTTAAACTTTCCATAGTCAAAGTGCAGTGAATAAATATCAGGCGACTCCGCTGGCCACCAGGTCAGGCCATTTGAATGGACACAGTCGTTCCAGCTCTGAAAGTTTTCGAGGCGTTACCAGCTGAAAGGTACCTTTGCGTTAGAAAAATAAGGCGGCGAAGGACTTGGTTTCACTTTCTGCGTCGTACTAGCGCCAGTTAGCGACACCAGTTAAGAATAAGATATATAAGTGCGTCCCAAAAGCCATCACCGAATTTCTAACAGGACGTTGTAGGTAAATTGAAACATCAGCTTATTAACCTAGGAATGGAGCTTGCAGGAAAATGTGCTGGCATCCTGCCCAGCACTGATTTATAAGTGGCATAAGCACCTGGTTAGACACATTTTACTAGCGGAGGAAATACAACTCAATAAAATATGGCAAATACTAAAATTGATTGAAGAAGTTGGTCTCAGAGAAATGCTCTGATTCTATGAAGGGGACACGATAGATCTTTCAGGTCAAATTAATTTTATTATCTAATCCACAAGTATGACTTAAGTACTGCAAAAGGGGGCGTGTCAACATTCACAAAACTACTTTTTATCTCTGAAACCACTTAAGATCAGATATTGGAACTTAGTGCAGCAGTATATATGCAATATCAGTACCATACAAATAGCCAAAAGTTTGGAAAATAATCCATGTCACCTTATAGACAAACTGTAAACTTCATAACGTTTATCTCTGGAGCCGCTTAGGCTAAGGTATTGGAATTTGTTATGGCTGGAGATATTCATTATCAAGTTTCCTTTCTAATATCGAAACTTAGGAGGTATGGGGAAAGGGTGTGGAACAAATGCGAAGGGCTTGAGTTTGAAGTCGACGTCAAAAGCAAAAATTGGTCTAAAGTAAAATTGAACACTCAAAGATGACGGTAATTTTACGAGTATTATAAGGAATTGGATGAACAACTGACATACGCAACCGAATATCTAAGCGATGCGTTGAATTTGGCATGCTAGACAAGGTACGGAGATCAACCCACATCTCCAGGCTTACTAAACTGAAAATATTTGATGCCACCGTGAAGTCGGTAGTTCTATATGGATGTGAAATATGGGATTTAACAACAAGTATATCAGAATCATTGCAATCTTTCCTAACCCATTGCCTATGAAAGATAATGCGGATATTTAGGCCTGATATTCTGAGCAACGATGATCTTTGGGCGGCTACCGGGCAAACACCAACTCACATAGAAATTATGCGTCGCAAGTGGAGATGGATCAAACACACATTGCGCAAACCACGGGGTGACCTCGCAAGGACAGCGCTAAACTGGAATCCCCAAGGAAGCCGTAGGTGCGGGAGACCAGCCAACAGATGGAGGCGACAAGTAGCAGCAGAGGCGGACAGAGCAGGCCATTCCTGCAGGCAAATAAAGCATCTCTAAACAAACGAAATTATAACTTGTTTATTGAGGCCCTATGTTTCATCTAGGAACTGTGGGAAAATATATATGTATAAGGAATCGGTAATGAAAGAACTGTTCTTATTTTTCTAAAGTGACTAAGTTTATCAAACAAAAACTTTTTGAGCGCGTGCAATTCAATCTATCGACAGTTGTTCATATGGCCTCCAAATGATGCATTATGACAGCTGCCGGAGCCGATGGGCTTGGTGCGGGAAGTGCAAGGGGTATCCGTACATGAATCACCAAATGACAGAAAAAGTTATTTCTAACAGCGCACAGTGGTTCCGCCATAGGACATTGGATGAAAATAGTCATGTTAAAATTATGCAACAATATTTAGCTAAATGTTAGTTCATTAGTCATAGTAACTTAGAGTATAAAAGAAATTTCAACTGCACAAACACTTCACTTATAATTGTGCTTCCAAAGTAAGAGAATTTGAAAAGTGATAGTTAGCGTGGTCTCCGCTCGGTACTTACGCAGTTCCGGGAAGTGTTATTTTTCTAAGAATTACTGTGTTTATGACCTGTTGTACAATGGAAATTCAAGTTGAAGGTATGTAAAACATGTTGAACGTTTTGTTATCTTTTTTAATTATTATTTGATGGGTTTTCAGACCGTACGAAATACGTACTTTAAAATTTCCCCTTTTTTTTATAAGAAGTTTGTAAAGTTTTAACTAAGTTCGCACGAATTTGCACAAATGAAACAAACATTAAAATTTTCCTTACATATGTCCTCTTTAAGGAAAAATAGTTTCGAGCTGCGATGACCTGCGACTGCGCTTGATATAGGGTCTAATCTGTACCTATGTGTAGGATTTTGAAAAATGTGATTCTACCAAGATTGATAATAAAGATTTTTTTTTTGTTTTAGGTGTAAATTTGAAGTGTTCATTTACGCGCATGCATATTCTGGACACGTGGTTATGTTACAATACCATTAAAAATGATGTTGATAGATGTCGCCACGTACTGAAGGACATAATTCAAGATTTACCAAACTCTGAGAATTTAACCTTAGAAGACGTTGAAAATCGTGTTTCTTGGATCTGTTCACGGATTTCTCGATACTGGAAAAAAGTGCAAAGATCAAAAACAAGGCTTATTGCCAAGTACAGTAATTGGTTAACTAAAACCGAATTATGTGTGTTGAAAAAGCGGGAGTCGGGCGAGGTGACAAACTCTACGAATCCTTCTCCGAGCGAACACAGGCAGGGACACAGCAAAGATTTTGAAGATTGCAGCAAGAGGACAAAGCGTCGCAGGTTATCCGATCTAGCTAATGTTGATAGTTCCGCTATTCATGCAATACTAAGTAATTCAAAGCAATCAAATTCAAATTCTTTAGAATTCAATACGGACGAAGTTTTGTCTCTATTTAATGCGGCAAAGCTCACCAAACATCAGTATTTGTTATTAAGAGACTTTATTCATTCGAAATTGCCTAACGCTTTACCATCTTATAAAAAACTTCTTGCCGCAAAAAAACGGTGCTACCCAACAGGAATTGGCGTTACAGAATTATCTGCCGAAATTAATTTACAATGTTTGTTGGACCACACATGCTCTCGAATTCTCGAATCTCAAAAACCAGTATTGGTAAATATATCTGAATCAAATTGCACTGAGTATGAATTAGTAGGTAAATGGGGTTTCGATGGCAGCACTGGACATAGCGAATACAAGCAAAGTTTTTCTGATCCGAGAACGGAAGATGGAAGTTTAATTGTTACATCTTACGTACCCTTGAAATTAATTCGTAAATCGATTACCTCTGACCCAGATAAGATAATTTGGAAAAACCCTCGCCCATCCTCCACAAGGTTTTGCCGGCCTATACGTTTTCAATTTGCTAAAGAAACTAAAGCTCTTTGTGTTCAAGAAGAAGAGTATTTTAAAAAAGCTATTAGTGACTTGAATCCGACTGTTGTTAAAATCGATAACCATAGTTATAAAGTAAGTCATTCTTTACAATTAACATGGTTGATGGTAAAGTGTGCTGTGCTCTTAGTGACTCATCTACGAGTAAATGTTATATTTGTGGAGCGACACCTAAAAAAATGAATGATTTAGAAAAGTGTAGAAACAAACAAGTAAACTCGAGTAAATTTGAATTTGGTTTATCACCCCTGCATTCTTGGATTAGATTTTTTGAATACTTTATTCATGTTTCTTATAGAATCGAATTTAAAAGGTGGCAAGCACGTTCATCTGAGGAAAAAGCACTTTTAGCTAAGAGAAAGGAATTCGTTCAGAGGGAGTTTAGAGAACAATTAGGCTTGATAGTTGACAAACTGCGAAGTGGAGGAAGTGGCAACTCTAATGATGGAAATACAGCACGAAAATGTTTCCTTCATTCAACCATATCATCCGAAATCGCAGGAATAGACAAACACGTTATAGACAGATGTAGTTATCTCCTACAATGTCTTTCATCTGGTTTTAAAATTAATTCGAATAAATTCAAAATATACGCACTAGACACTGCTAAAATTAGTAAATATTCATGGTATAATTTACCTGCATCAGTTCATAAAGTGCTCATTCATGGGTCGGAGGTAATCGATCATTGTTTATTATCAATTGGAGAATTATCAGAGGAGGCAGCTGAATCATGTAATAAATTAGTGAAACAATTCAGACGTGACAATACCAGAAAGCACTCAAGAACTGTAACTAACACGGATCTTTTACACAGGCTTCTTCTTAATTCCGATCCATTTATATCTAGTCTACGAAAATTACCATGTAAAAAGAAATCTATGATGTCAAGAGAAGTGTTAGATTTACTGAGTTAAAAGTTTAGTATTTCTAAGTACATTAACTTTTTGGAAAGTGAATATTTTATTATTTTCATAAATAAGAATAAGTTAACTCATCCTTTCGGAATTTAATGTTTTTTTCTATTACTGTTTATAATTTAAGATTTATGCAAAACCTTAAACGGAACAAAAAAATTTTATGTAAAAAATGTGTGTACCTAATTTTCCTTTGACTTTTTATATTAATTATATATTACTTTATTATATATTATTATTATTATATCTTATATATATTCTTATTATATATATATTACTTTTTATATGTCTTAATGTTTTTTTAACAAATAAAAACATTTATCAACTTAAAAACGTACTAAAAAGTCATTTATCACGCCAAAAGTTCCTATGACCGCTCTTCCTACGCGGCGGGACCACTGTGCAGCGGTCGCTCCTCGGCAGACAGTGGTAAACCTTCGAGTGTATTTCTGTCATGGAAAAGCTACTCTTGAAAAACCATCTGGCGTTCGGAGGCGGCTTAAAACTGTAGGCCTCTCCATCTGTGATTAATATGATTATACAACTCCAAGATCTTTAGTTTCCATAACACTTTGTCGCGCAGAATCAGCAATAGTATAATACTTTGAAATAACCTTCTGATGCATCGAAAACGTTAAGTGACAGCATTTTTAATACTTCAAGAGAGACTAGACTTTGAATGCCATAAATGCAGTTCATTCAAGTCCTTTTGAAAATTTCTTAGATCTATAGATCTTAGAACCCCTGACATTTGACATTTGTGAAAATATCGGTTACATAAGGTAAATAATATGAAAAAAAGAGATACAATTGCTTATAACACTAATGAAATAAAAATAAAAGAGGTTCAGGAAATACCTGAAGCGGCCACAAAAGGGGCAGGAAACACATAATCAATATCACAATCTATGAATGATGAATGAAAGCTTGAATAAGCTAACTTATTTATTGGGATCGTTTAGCTAGCGCTACAGCTTCGTAAGAGCTTTGGCCAGTTGATAACAAAGTTTTCAGTCACTTTTGCGTTTTGAATTTACGAAGTCTTCAACATTTTTCGGTTCATTCCGAGGCTTTTGCTTTGCTTTTATGGCAAGCTCGTTTCGCTGAGAGGTTGTCATTCGGCCTAAGGTCAGCTAGGCAGATTTTTCGTACTCCTAGCAGACAGTCTGATTTACCCCAGACCAATAGGTGACCAAAATCCCTTTCGATATTGGCCATCAGATACAGCTATACCGCCTCTGTATTATGATACCTACTCTATTAAGTGTCTTTGAAAAATTGGTATAAATTCAATCGACTTGAAATCCTGCCAAAAATGAAGATGCACAGGGTTGCCAATATTCGATGGACTCATCTGGCAACCCTGTCTTTTGAAGCGTCAGTCCAAGCAGATTTTTACCATGGAACAGTACACGCCACACGAGCGCTCTCAAATTGTTGAAATTTACATTCAACAAAAGAAGTCAATTGTGAAAACTCAACGTGCGTATAAAAAATTAAATAATGTGAAAAGTGGGCCTTAAAGAACACCATTAAACGTTTGTACGAAAGGTTTTCGACTGGTGATGCTCTTTCTAATCCAAAGAGGCCAAATGAAAATCGACCAAGGCGTCGCCAAGGAGATCCCAAAATCGCTGTTCTCAGCAGTTGGGCATTGCTCGGACCACTTTACAACGAATTATCCGCATTGATTTGCATTTATTCCCGTATAAGATTCAATTGACGCAAAGATTGTTGCCTGCGGACAAGCCTCGTCGATTGGAATGGGCTCAAAGAGTCATCGAAATCCGTCGGGTCCGTCGAATATGGGCAATCCCGTACAAAATTTACTTAAAACTCCTAGATTAGGAACTGTCTCGAAAACAGCTGTTAAAGGTAAACAATTCGTTTTGTTTGTTTTTATATTTGTTTTTTACTCTCAATAAATTTTTCAACACAATTATGACTTTGTTTTTACCAGGTAAAAGAGTAGATTAAAATTCTAACCGAATAGCCAAAAAAGTGGAAAATTATTTGTTGACATCTCCTTTTCATAGATCAGGTCTCATATGCTTCATCTTTAAATTTTTGTTGGTACTGCGGCTGTTTGCGGTGTCAGGAGAAAGAAACGGCTCTTTCTGCATTACAAATTCTAAATTGATAAGTTTAGTTAGCTCTAAAGCCCACCAAGTAGCAGAAAGGAATGTAGGAATGTAGGTATTCAGAAAATGAAGCCATACTTTTTATCAGCTCCAACGTAGAAAACCACCTAAAATTGTAGCAAAAAAATTAAACTTAAAATAGCATTGCGTGCAAAATCAATAACTGTTTCTGCGAAGATCCGTTGGATATTTGCTTAATATAGTTTTAATAATACGCACAACTTTGTGGCCGCCGCGGATTGAACAGCCTAATTGAAGCAACACTAATGTCAGGACTGCAGGCGAACTAGAGACGTCTGCCGCTAAATTAAGAGAACACAGAGTGACCAAATTGAATGAATTTTAACGAGTATTTATTTTAAAATCCATTTCATTTTAAATTCACTAAAGAACACGTAAATGCCAACACTTCTTTTGTTGAAGATAAGAACAGCAAAAAAAAAATTTTAATAGTTGCCGGAAGACATCACGTGCCGAAAAAAGGCACACACACCAAACGCTTTCTGAGGTTTCATTGCAATATTACGGTGTAAGCTTTTGATTGATGTCCTTTTAATTGACAACAACACACAATGCTCTGTGTGTGAAAGATGCACGAAAATAAGCGTTGCTACTGATTTGGCAACTCATTCAAGACGAAAATGCGCCAACTAGAGCCAAAAAGTTAAATAAGTATTTTAGAAACAAAACAAAAAAAAACAATCAGCGATGCTGCATGAAGAATCCTTAACGAAAATCGCTTGCATCCCTCCATGCATCAACACTTTTGCGCCAACTGTTGACGGTTTACTGCAACAATGTAAGCCATAGCATCGGTGGTGAAGTTCACTGAATGTGTGTATGAATGTGGATTAGGGAGCTAACATTTTTATGTATGTATTTGTTGTTGCTGCTGCTGCTACCTTTATTGATAATGGTTTGATCTGGCGGAGTAGAAGTGGAGGTGAATTGTGTAGTCAAAGTGCAACATATGCCATGCCAGTTGGATGAACGGGCGGCCGCAAGTATCACAAATCGCATAATGGCATACACACACACAAAGGCATAAAAACATATGTATGTATGTATGTGTATACAATACAATATTTACTCAAATGCGTATGTGTGTGAGTGATGCATTTGTATGGCATGTCGAAGGCGCGCGCCGTCATCTGTTGCCACTTTGACTTACGAAAATTGGATATCCTTTTTCGATCGTTCGTATGAATGCGTCCGCGTGCGCTTCCTTCGGGGCTGCGTGCGCACGAGCAGGAAGCATTGGCTGGCGTGTTGCCGTTCCTGCTGCTGTTGCTGCCACTACTTTTGGCTTCTTCCGATCATTTTTGGTGGCAATGAAGAGGAAAAAGGATCAACGCCAAAGTGAGAATGGAGAAAAAAAACAACAACGATAAAAAAACACATACGCTCCTGCACTCGGAGTAGAGTCAAAGGCGAGTCTTAAAAATTACCGTAACAATATTGGGGGAAGCCTCTTAAAGGCGCATTAAAAATTACAACAAGAAAAAGTACTCTTCTTTACTCTATGCTACAATTGGCTAACTGTTTGCTTGATAACAAAAAAAAAAATAAAAAAAAAAAAAAAAAATGAAAAAGTTAAAAATAAGTAAAAAATTAATGAACGTATGGCAGGCAATGAAAGAGTTGAATTAGTTGCCTCCAACGATGGCGCGCTCGGGCTCACTTATTGTTTTTTTATATTTACATACATACATACATACACACACACACAAAGAGCCTAGCACGCCAGGTCGCATGCACAAATTAACGATGGTGGTTACTGTCGAGGTGTTAGTTAAGGATACGCTTCGATATGCTCCACACACATGTGAGATCCATACACACACACACATACACAAAATTGTCTACTCCACCACGATTTACGAGCATTTGACTGCTCTTCAATGCGCCTGCGCAGGCGCAGTGTTGCTTACAACGTCGTCGATTCGTTCGATCTTGAACACGTGCATTACGAAGGCGAAGGCGAAGGCGCGTGTGCGTCAGATGGTCAGACAAATACTCGAATTTAGGTAAAATGAATTAGTCGAGCAGAAGACGGCGAAAAAACAGCGATTATTTAAGAGAAAAAAAAATGTTATTATTTGTTAAGTTTGATTGTGGTAGCACTTAAGGACATGCACTGCCACACATACACATACATGTTTACAACATACTTATGTATACACGTATTTTTTTTAACTTAAAATTACGAATATGTGATCAAAACGAAATTTTTTGAGGAAAAAAGTCACAATGTGAAAATTTATTTCAAAGGAATATTTCGCGCATTGGGTCTTTAATAGTGCCCAATTGACATATAGCCTAGAGAGATGGTGGCGTTGGAGCAATGGAATTTTCAATGGCAACATTTCCGAAAAGTTACAGTTAATATCTATTGTGAATGAAAAATAATGAAACTTTTAAAGAGAAGAACGACGCAAAAGTTGGCCACAGTGCGCTGTAGTCTCGATAAGGTCCTTCTGACACCCACGAGAGGGAGTCTACTCATCAATACCATTGATGTATGTCGTATCGTAGCGATGTGTATCTATAGGATCTTGCTCGGAGAAAGACCCCACGGTGGTGGCCCTTCCAGAGCATCGTAAGGAAAATAAGCAGATGCAATCACAAACTTCGACCATCCGCATCTACCCCTAATACACACCTCAGCCGCTACCAGGTCTTGACAACAGAATTGCTCAAGACGCATCACAGTGAAAGGGATGATAAGACCGGTCCTAGGAAATCGTGACATATAATAAAGTGGCCCCTTTCAACGCACTTATGTTTTTATGTGGAGTAATGTGTGCAGCTGGGTAAGCCTTCTACTTAATAGTGTGGAGCGGGTTTGGAATGCTGTAAGTTAATCTGTGTCACCGTCAAGGGACGGTAGCTACAGGAGCTGTTCGAGCCAATCATTTGGAAAAAACGTGGAAACTGACCGACGCAAAGAAGAGACTCAGACGTTTCCCGTCCCAAAATAACCTGACGCATCAGTCGACTTTTGCAATATTTGATTTCTGCATCCGTCAGTTGATGGTCAGGCCCCAGTTTTCCAATCACAGCCACAGGTAATGGGCCAGCATCGAAGGTCCAGTTCACCATCCTTCATTGACGAAAATTTCGCCGGGCAGATAGCTGTGCTGGACTTTTTGTCGAGGCGCCGATAGGGGTGTGGCTCAGCAGAACCTTTTCCCGCCACGTTGACTGGCGCGAAGACCGAGCTCGTACCTTGGGGGGTCTTGGTTCGGCCATTAGCGGCAGCTACAGGGCAGCGAGGTGGACAGCCTGTGTGTGTGTATCAGCCACTCTCCTTCTCCGCTTACATCCAGAGCGAGACAGCTTGAGAGCACCCGTGCCACCGAGGACTCGGTAGCCTCCATGGGTGTCACTTCCGCCGACCGAGGTCTTTTGGCAGACACAGACGCAGAGGGGCCGGCAGACCCACATGAGGATTTTTCCCGCATGAGCCTTGCCCGCTGATTTCTTCTTTCCCTCCTTGCCATCCTCTTCGATTTCCCGGATTCTTAGGGAGGCCGTGCCGCCACCGAAGAGACCTCACAAGTCAGGCCCTCCGAAGCTGGGAAAAGTTTTTGAGTCGCTGAAGAAGATTAAATACCAATACTCAATACCATTGAGAACGTGCGGTGTGCATTGGTTCGAGCATTTCATGGAGGAAATAAGCAGTTAAAATAACGAATAAAAACAAACGATAAAAACAGTGTTTTCTGATAGCCGTCGCTCCTCGACAGCCAATGGAAAACTTCCAAGGGTATTTATGCCATAAAAAGCCTTTCATAAAAATCATTCGCCATTCGGAGTTGGCTTAAAATTGTAGGTACCTCCATTTGTGCAACAACGCACGGCACCATTAGGAGGAGGAGCTCGGCTCAACGCCCAAAAAGGGTGCCAATTATTGTACATACAGTCTGTGTCAGAAAAAATTAACCGCGATTATTCATGAATTATAAAAGATATATATTTAAATTTTTTTTATAGAAACTATGTACAAAACTACGAGTCGCAATTACTCAATAAGCCGTGTAGTCTCAGTCGTTGTCCAGCCGGCTTCTTCTCGGCATGCTTTGGGCCAAATTTTGCGAACTTAACGCACGACTAACGCACGCACGTCGTGGACTATTATGCAGAAAAAAGCAGAACGAAATATATCTTGAAGCTACAAGAAAAAACCCGGTTCTTTTCTTCTGACACAGACTGTATATATAGTCGCCTCTTGACAGGCAATGGCAAATCTCCGCGTGTATTTCTCCCATGAAAAAGCTACTCATAAAAATATCTGCCGTTCGGAGTCGACTAAAAACTGTAGATTTTTCCATCTCTCCGAAGTTATCCGAGAAATCCATTAACGATTCAGGCCCTCAAGGCGAGTGTCGAGTTACCTATTCATGAGCCAGTAATCGTCACTTAGGTCTTGGAAAACTGTTTTAACAAGACGTATTACTGCGAAGCCGATATAGTTTAATGAATAAATAATGGAAATGTTACTCTTTCGATTAAACCAATAATAGCAATACCGAAACAAATTGATTTTTGTTTATTTGTAGAATATTTCAAAATAAACCCCCCACAGGTGAAATGATTGAAGTGCCATCCTGGCACTAAAGCGCCGTTTTGATACCATTATGAGACCTCCAACAGGCAGATATTTACAGTCAGCCAGAGCTGTTGATATAATGGATAAGATTTATGGGATTTAGGTTCGCGCACGGCCCCAGGTTGTCGAAGAAACTACAGCACAAACCGGACACATTCAACAATCATGAAATGATAACTCTAATAAGGAAAAATACATTAGACCTTTGGATATAATTGCTTGTTATTATCAGTAAAATAAATTTAAGGTTCTTTTAAATTTTGCATTTTAAACAATTCTATGGAATTTATATTAGGAACAAAGCTCAAGGCTCATACGGCATCCCTTCTGAACTTAAACTTGTGGCCAAAAGCCGATCACATGTAATGCTTGAGGTTTACAATGCATTCGTTGCTCAAAGTATCTTTCTCAAGCTGAGGGAACTACTGAAGCCGAAGGTAATCAGTAAGGCTAAAACCGACCCAGCGCAACCGTCAGCTTGGCTTGCGTTTTGTTTGCTGGACAGCGTCGGGAAATTGCTTGAGTATCTCATAGAGTGCAAGCTCACAGAGTGTGTTGAGAGTGCAGAAGCACGCGTTTTTTAATTGTGAGAGATGGCTCGATGAAAGAGATGATCTGAGGAAGCAGATTGACGACATCGAGCCGAGCAACATCAACAGTAAAATGCTCGAACGCGAGGACAGTTGGAACGCGGTAAAGAGATATATAGAGGACGTACTACGGAAAGAGAAGATAGCACTCGAAACAGTGCAACAAAGCGAAGCCTCACATACAGAGATACAAGAAGACGAGCCTATAGCATGAAAGTTGGCTACAAATACGGTGGCCCCAGACGTGGGTGAAGAGAATTGGTCCTTTATCGATGACGTTCTGGGCCCTCCCGAAGTAATGCAGATAGTAGACCCGGAAATGGTGTGTCCCCAGAAGGAGAGGAGAGATTAATTTAGTGGACACACCGCTCAACGAAGTAGACAACGGCCGCTCTAAGTGCGGAGGCATTTTGAATCCTACCTCAACCACAAAACAAAGAAAAAAATATTTATTTCCATGCAATAAATTTAAAATTTGCATAGCCATATCTGAAACTGCAGCTATGAACACCAACTTCTCACCACCTTCCCAAAAATAAAGTTCTCATGAAATATGCCCTCTAAAATTTAATGTTAAGAAACTTTACATCAGCAATTTGTGTTTAACAATCCTTTAACTTCTCCTCTATGAGCTTCACAAACTCACTCACTAATTTATCAATACAAAGAAGCGCCTGTGATTCGCTCTGCCGCGAAAGCTTGCGTGTGCGTGACAGCAACAGATTAACGGTATTCAATTCATTAGAAATCTGTTCATTTAAGGCTGCTATACCTTCGACGAAGCAACGCGTATTCGCCGCAAAAGTTTGAAACCCCTCTTCAGACGGCAAATCATCCAACCTTCCACATGCTTTTGGCAAATCAATAATTTCATTAATGAAATTCTCTATTGCAGAGCTGCTACTGTCAGCATCCAATTTGTATGTCTGCATTAGAACATAGAGCTCCTTAGTGCAAACACCTAAGCGCAGATCGATGTCCGAACGTAGCTCCGCTAAGGACAAAGTAGCATTACAGCTTTCGTTACTTAGCTTACGAGTCGCCTGATAGATCGGCTGTGCCAGCTGCTCTAGGGCAGTGGCGATTAGGATCTCGATACCACCGTGAAGTATACCTGCCGTGCGTTCAAGTTTGGAGTTGACTTGCGAAGAGATTTCATCAGCTATGGAGGCAGTGTTGTAGGCCAAATTTTCCATGGCAGTGGTGACTGGACCATTTGAGGTACTAACTGGTGATTCATCGATTGATGTTAATGGCTCCAGAGCATCCTCGGCGGCCTCGTACTGTATATTTGTTCATAAATGATGAAAAAATGGGGAAAGTAGAAATAAATTAAGAGTTAGTGTTTTTTTCTTGTTCCGACAGAAGCTCACCTTTGCAGCCAAAGTGACGAGAATGGAAATTATTAGCCAGAAGTATTGCATTTTGACCATTTGTGTGAACCTGCGAAAGACAATAAATATGCGAGAACGCAGTTAAGTTTAGCGCCAGCTGCTGTCTCGCTAGATCATATCGAATTGCTGATAAGAAACCTTCAAAACAACATGCAGATAAATTTTTATCTTTTCCATCGCCAAAAACGGTGCTGCTATCATTTCCATTTGCCTAATTAAATTCTTTTAGCTCGATCAAAACATTTTACGTGAAATTTGTTAATTGAAAATGAAATTTATTAATTAAAAAATAAATTTCACAAGTCCCAAAAATTACGTTGTAGATTTTCAGAAAATAACAAAGAAACCAAAAGCGTTTGAACTGCGCATTTGAGCACAACATGGAGCCAAGCACAGTTTTTCTAGTTTTCCACTTCGGAGCAACGCTGTTTGTAAGTTTGCAGAATTCTCTAACGCAAAAACTTGTATTCATCTTTGAACTACTCACTACTTTCAGCTTCTAACACAGGCGATACCCTACAGTCCCTGGCTACCGACGCAGCGTCATGGTCCGCTCTACGAAGGTGTGAAGCTGCTCATTGCGGAAGCCGAATTGCAAGCAGAGTTCATATGGAATGAAACCGAATTTCAGCTTAACGAATCTGTGAACGCCATGCATGAAATTCAAGCGCTGCTCGCCGAGCCCGATCATACACTGCAAGACCGCCTTCAGTCCATGCTGTACGTCCGACCGATGTCTATGCACACTGCTACCATCAACACGAACTTGCCATTGCGACTTTTGACCGAGACCTGCTGGCTAAACGGCGCAGTTGTAAGCGAATGTTAGAAGTTAGTTTGGCTGTGCTGCAGAATCAGTCCAACAGTGAGATCCGTTTTATACGCAGTGGTACTGCGGAAGCTCGCAATGTCGTCGCCGCTTGCAATGTGCCTGCGTTGAAAGGGGATAAGAGAGATAGCGACCCAGTTGTTGTAATGATGTGTGTTGTTGGACGAATTGCCGCGCTTGAGCAACATCTCTTGGAAGCATCGGAAAACTTTTTGGATGAGCTCGCCACTGTGGTGCTAGAAGGCGCTGGTGCAGAACTGGAGCATGACAGTTGTAATGAGTTTGAAGAACTGCATCAGCAATTCGAGAGTGTTTATGAAGACATTAATGACTGTATTGGGCGTGGTGGTATATAAATTTGCAGATTTCAATGTAATTGAAAATCATTTATTTGTTATTTATTTTATTATTTATGAGTGATTCTATTTGTTAGTTGCTTGAGTGGTTCACTTCACTTGATACTCCAAGAATTCCACAGTATTTTGTTGTCACAGCCTCGCCACCAACAAGTTGTATGTTTATTTCTTGTGCGATTGAGAAACCTTATAAAGTTGTTTACGTTTATGCCGGCCAGCTCTTCGAGGTTTCCAAAAAGGAGTTTTCCAAGGGTTAACATTCTTGCCTTCCATAGCGCAGAGCATTCACAGAGGAAGTGGAAGAATGTTATCTTTTTCTCCGGTTGAGTAACTATGGCTGTATTTAAGTAATGGATACCCATTTTGGTTGCCTGCTCTCCTATGGGTCAGCAACCAGTTATCACCGCCGGGAGTCTGCAGGCTTTCTTTCGTTTCATATTTGTCAACGTGGACGTTTGTTTGTGGTTTTATGTAGGCCATAGCGATCTGTTAACTTTGCATACCGTCTGATCTCTCATCTACGATTCCTGATTCGTAAGTGTTTTGAGAAAATTGAATTGCACCCAGTGGTGTGAATACTGATTCTAAAGGAATGTTATTCATGGCAGATCCCCCTCTTGCCAGTTCGTCCGCTTTTTCTTATCGTTCAATGTTTCGATGTCCCGGGACCCAGACAAAGGTAATTTTATGGTTTGCACTCAAGGTCGTAAGGCAATTTCTGCTTCCTTCCACAAAGAATAGCGATATCGTCCTTAAAAGAGAAGTGTGCGATCAGTACCCTATTGGCTCCATTTATTGCGAAAACTTCCACTTTCTTGTAATTTTGAAGACTCCTCCAACACCACCATCCATTTTTTAACGATCTATGGAGACCGCAGTGTCAAAGTTGTTTAGTGAAGGTCCCTTACTACATTCCTCTCGATATGGAAAGATAGTGGCGTATTCCTATTGAATGCCAACGTTGGGATGATGTAATTAGTTCTTCCCGAGTTGAACTGAGTTTGTCGCAATAATAGACTGGCATGACCATATGTTTTTTTCTTCCATTTAACCGAAATGCCGCCATGGTAGCCATCTTCTTGATGTGGAGATCTACCGGAATAACATGTGTCAATGCATTAAGAAACACCCTAGGACATAAGTTAGATTCACCGACCGTAATTGCACAGGCTGATCTTGGAATTCTACTAAGTAGTTTGATATTATAATTTCTTCCAAGAGCTTTCCACCAAACTACCGATCCGCGTGATACAATTGGTCGTACTATAACCGCCATAAAGTATATTTAGGTTCAAGACCCCATCTTACGAAAGGCATACGAAGATTTTTCTACTTTCCTTACCCGTTTTTATATGTTTAGTTTCCAGCTGAGGTTGGAGTCCAAGATTACTCCCAAGTACGTTACGCTGGATGAAATTGAGTGGAATTGGGTACCATATCTGGTGGTAAAAAGCATACGTTTGTTTTACGGGGGTTCAAACTTAAGACACGGCCTAAGAGTTGAGCTCACTTAACCCAGTGTTAGAACACAGTCCTGATACCATTATCACCCCATCATCAGCATGCGCCACCACTTTTACCCCATCTCTATCAAGCTTAATCAAGATTTTGCCTATCACAGATAACCAGAATAACCAGAAATGGCGATTGATGTTAGAAGGGCCTTTTTTTGACGTGATAACGTCTTATAATTCGATTTAACAGGCTGCACGCACGAAAAAATGTGTCGTTACCTTGCTCATTACTGTTCATATGTAGTTACCTTGCTCATTGCTGTTCATATGTAGTTACCTTGCTCATTGCCGTTACCTTGCTCATATTAGTGTTACCTTGCTCATATTAGTGTTACCTTGCTCATATTAGTGTTACCTTGCTCATTGCATTGAATGAACTGCAAGCGAAAGGGCGGAACGAACGACAAAGCAAACAAAGCAAACGAACGGCAACGTTCGATATCTTGCTCTCTCCTACTTAAGTGAGCGTATATATGTATGTATGTATATGCGCAAATGTACATATGTATATAAATTCACGTATTTGTATTTGCATATGCCTTCTTATTGATTATTATTAATTTGATTGACTTGAAGAATTTAAAATAAAACCAAGTTTGTTAATAATACCTGTTGTTTTAATGTTATAATTATTAATTTTTTTATTATATATGAAGGAAAAAATGTATGGTAATATTTACCATATACCTTATAAGATATGTTGTGTATACTAATATTATAAAGAGGAAAACTTTGTTTGTTTGTAATGAATAGGCTCAAAACTACTGGACCGATTTTAAAAATTCTTTCACCATTCGAAAGCTACATCATCCACGAGTAACATGGATTATATTTTATTTTGGAAATAGGGCTCGAGATATAGGTCAAAACGTGGACCCGGGTAACCTTCGGATGTGTAAGTACAATATGGGTATCAAATGGAAGCTGTTGGTGAATGCTTCAGTCCAGAGTATTTTTCATGCTGCTCCGTGACTAGGGTCTCGAGATAGAGACCAAAACGTGGACCCTAGAATGTGTTTGTACAATATGGATATCAAATTGAAGCTGTTGGTGAATGCTTTAGTACAGAGTATTTTTCATGCCGCTCCGTGACTGGGGTCTCGAGATATAGGTCAAAACGTGGACCCGGGTAACCTTCGGATGTGTATGTACAATATGGGTATCAAATGAAAGCTGTTGATAAGTGCTTTAATACGGGGTAATTTGTTATGTTATGTTATGTTATGTAATGTAATGTAATGTAATGTTATGTTATGTTATGTTATGGTATGTTATGTTATGTTATGTTATGTTATGTCATGTTATATTATGTTATGTTATGTTATGTTATGTTATGTTATGTTATGTTATGTTATGTTATGTTATGTTATGTTATGTTATGTTATGTTATGTTATGTTATGTTATGTTATGTTATGTTATGTTATGTTATGTTATGTTATGTTATGTTATGTTATGTTATGTTATGTTATGTTATGTTATGTTATGTTATGTTATGTTATGTTATGTTATGTTATGTTATGTTATGTTATGTTATGTTATGTTATGTTATGTTATGTTATGTTATGTTATGTTATGTTATGTTATGTTATGTTATGTTATGTTATGATATGTTATGTTATGTTATGTTATGTTATGTTATGTTATGTTATGTTATGTTATGTTATGTTATGTAATGTTATGTTATGTTATGTTATGTTATGTTATGTTATGTTATGTTATGTTATGTTATGTTATGTTATGTTATGTTATGTTATGTTATGTTATGTTATGTTATGTTATGTTATGTTATGTTATGTTATGTTATGTTATGTTATGTTATGTTATGTTATGTTATGTTATGTTATGTTATGTTATGTTATGTTATGTTATGTTATGTTATGTTATGTTATGTTATGTTATGTTATGTTATGTTATGTTATGTTATGTTATGTTATGTTATGTTATGTTATGTTATGTTATGTTATGTTAAAGTATATTATGTTATGTTAATGTTAACTCATTCTCTATATCCATACAAAATATCTATCAAACAAATAAAATTAAAATTTTCTTTTGAAAATGCAACCATTCAATCAGTATTTTCTTATGACGTTATCACGTTAAGCTATCGTCAGTAAACCGACTTTACAGACAACCTCTTTTTTTAATCTTCAATCATTATTCGAAATATATTTCATCCCTTTCAAAGAAATCTCTTTTGACATTCAGTTATCAAACTCTATTTCTTAAATGATCTTCCTTTAATGTAGCGATCCACATTTACTCTCTTCTTTTTTAATTTATTGAATAGCCAGAAGTCACACGGAAAATTGATTCAATGGGATGGCGTACTATCATGGTATAGAAATCATGTTTTGTGAATAGCTTCACGGTTGTGATAATTATTTGCACTTTACGCTACGATAATCAAAGAAAATTGTTAATACGCCCTTGATTTTTGAGTGGCTTCGGAGCGATTTTTTCTTCTTTATTCTCGTTTGATACGGCATTTGATGGATTGCACGGTTTTTACGGGGTCGCAAGCATAGATCCAGGTCTCATCTCTGGTTTTGATGTGTTTGAAGACCGTCTACTAACTAGTCAGAAATCATCTCTTTACAGTTGTTAACCCTCCGTTTGACACATTTTTTAATATATTCGATTGGGTGTCCGAGCCTGCCTTTTTTTTCGTCCTGTTTGAGGATCCTTTTCAAACGGTTATATGCATAAATCGTTAGAAAATTAACTTTTAGGAAGCTTCCTGGAAGCTCAAGTCGTTAGCAGTAGTAGAAATATTTTAAATTCCCGTCCAAAGACGAAAAAACCAGTCTGGCCCAATGGAGGGTTAAGGTAACGTTCCTCTTCAAAGAAATTGAATGTTTTTGGAGCCAAACCAAGTAATATGCTTTTAAAGCCCAAATTATCTATTCATACGATATACCAGTAATATCAACAAGGTCCCTCTCCAATCGTCACTCTCCGATTGAATTTCTTCTACTTCCTGTTCATCAACTGACGTCTTTAGGCTATTGAACGGTGACCATTTTCAACAGATTCTCTGTCTTTTTATAATTTTTTCCAACAACTTTAAATTTGTGATATACCTTTCTACTAGGTAAGATGGGCCTAGCGTCAATTCAGCGAGCACTCGGCTTGTGCGCAAATGTCCATAGTGGCGGGATCATTTTGGTCACGGGTAGATCGGGTGCGCTCGGGGAACTTCTAAGGCTAACAAAGGCGCAGCTCTCGAATTTGCTGGGTATCCTTACCGGGCATTGTCCGTTAGGTGTCCATGCTGTGAGACTTGGGATTGCCTCAAGTTCGTTCTGCAAAAGCTTTTGGAGAACGAGATGGAATCATCTCAACATCTTCTTCTCAGCTGTCCTGTTCTCGTCGGGCAAAGATTTATAGGTACATCTGGGCTCTCACTTCATTGCTATGCCTGTGGATATTGCGGTCTTAAACATCACACACCTGGTGAATTTCATCAGTAGTTTGAAGCGATAAATATAAACGTAATTAGCTACTGTGGGTCGTCATCTTTTAATCCAAATCCTCTTCTTCCTTTTACCACCTGCTTCGTTCCTTTCCCTCTATTCTCTGTTCTGGTTCTCTCTGTAACGAATTCCCGCGAACAAATATTTGACCTTCTTCAAATTAGGTTCCAGTTATTTTAGTTTAAGGATCTTTATGAAATAAAATGTACGGAAGGTAAAAGGTGGCGCAAAATTAATCACGCTATCGGAAGATTTATAGTATTTGCAAATGGCGTCGTACATCAATCGTATTTGACACTTGTGGACTAGGCAGCTGAGACAGGCAATCAAGCGCGCGAAGGTCAAAATAAAGATTTTCATTACTCAAAATTACTTTTTTTATTTAGTAAAAAAGTTATTCACAAGCATTTTTGCGCCACTTTGTATATCGTAACTCCTTTATTTGTGTAATTTAGTAAAATTTTTCTACGATTCAAATGCAATTTCATATTTTCTGATTTGTGTTCTTCAAAATGGACAATAATATTTTTTTCACTTCTACATTAATTTTCAAGTATAACTCTTCTGCTGCCAACACTGTAGATCACTCATTAGCAGCACAGATTGACTCAGTGTAAAGAAATGTTAATTTGATGTCTCACACAGGGTGAACTCGACGAGCTGCTACACAATTTTTCTTTTCTTCGCTTTTCGATCACGATCACTTTATTTCTTGCATATATTTAGGCGCGTTATTTGAGCATATAATGGATTGGCATACAGTAGATATTCACAAAAATGAATGTAAAATTTACTGGGAAACAGACCAAGTGCGTTTTGCAATTTTTCACATTTATAGAATATATTTTCTGTGCTTCTTCTTAATACGTCACAACGCGAATTTAGTTCACACTAGAGATTACTTGTCAAAGAAACAAAAAAAAATGCACCACTTGTATAATTTTTTTGGTTCGTTCAGCGTGACAATTGAGTACGGAGACGTTTTATACTGAAATAGACAATTCACACTTAATCCCCATGCCCGCCGGGAATTGAATTCAACATTCAAATATTTCAGTCAATCAAGTAAATCAAACAAATTCACTAATTACGGAAAAGATGTAAGAAAAATTGATTTATTTTCCTAAAAACTGTTGAAATTTCATGCTAATTATATTAAAAAAGATGTATATTCAAAAATAAATAAAGAAAAAAGTGGAGTAGGGAGTTTAATTAATTTTCAGTACAGGATTTCTTCACCTGCATTTTTGATATTAAGCGAATATTTGTTTTTTTCGGGATATTTCAAAAATATGTAAACCTAATTTCAAATAAAATTGTCATACTTAAATTTTTCGAAGCTCGAGCTATGCAACTATTTTGTTAGAAAGTTAATTCACCAAATGAAATCTAAATTTTATAAAAATCTCATCAACTTTTGAGTTATTAGGACAGTATTTTAGCGATACAAAATTCAAAAAAAAATGCAGTTGGTCCTAGGCAATACTTCGTTGTAAAATTATGAAAATTATGTATTAGGTGCGCAACTAGGTTCTCGCTGTTTTTTTGATGAAAATACAACTTTATTCTGAAAAAATGGTTACAAGTGAATCATTGAAAGTATTGCCCATCGCTGGCTACTACTTTTTCCCATCTTTCTGGTAGATCTCGTATACCGTCGCGGTAAAACTATGCATCTTTTGAGGCTATCCACGGATCAAGCCATTTTTTGATGTCTTCATATGAATGGGGAGCTGCTGGTCATCTAGACCAAGTGCCATCTATCAGAACAGGTAATAATCGGACGGCGCAATCTCTGGAGAATATAGCGGGTGGGGTAGGATTTCCCATCTCAGTGTTTCCAGGTAGGTTTTAACGGGTTTGGCAACGTGAGGTCGAGCGTTGTCATGCTGTAGAATCACTTTTTCATGCCTCTCCGCGTATTGCGGTCGCTTCTCGCGCTGCGCTCGGCTCAATCGCATCAATTGGAGTCGATACCGATCTCCAGTGATGGTTTCGCTTGGTGTTAAAAGTTCATAATAAATAACACCAACTTGGTCCCACCAAATACATAGCATAACCTTCGCAGCGTGAATATTCAGCCGGGGCGACGACGTAGAAGCAAGACCGGGCAGACTCCATGACTTTCTTTTCTTTGAATCCATTTTTCATCACCCGTCACGATGCGATGAAGAAAACCCTTCTTTTTATGCCGCTGGAGCAGTTGTTCACAGGCGAAAAAATGACGTTCAACATCCCTTGGTTGGAACTCATAAGGAACCCAAGTCCACTGTTTCTGAATCATTCCCAAATCATGCAATCGCTTGGAAATGGATTGGCGGGTAACTCCTAATACTGAAGTAAGCTCTTCTTGCGTTTGACACGGATCCTCATTGAGCAATGTCTCCAATTAAGCGTCTTAGAAGGTTTTCGGCCTTCCTTCACGCGGACGGTCGTCAACATTAAAATCACCGTCTTTGAAGCGACGAAACCAATCTCGGCACTTTGTTTCACTTAAAGCAGTATCTCTATAAACTTTTTGTAGCTCGCGATGCGCTTCAGCCGCCGTTTTTTCGAATGAAAGAGGAAAATCAACACTTTCTGCAAATGACGATTATTCGGCACAAAATCAGCGATTTTCACAAAACCAAAAGTTTATAATACCAAAACAAAATCACTAATGTGTCGAAGCAGTTTGTTTACCATATGTCTAAGCTTGGTTTATGACGTGACAGCGAGAACTTAGTTGCGCTCCTAATATATATATAAAATCATCACTAGTTTAGACTATTTATTTATCTCACCCTCATCATAAATCCCTATAGATCCAGTGTGGAATATAGGGCCACAAAGAATTTCTTCCATTCGCATCTGTTTCGCGCCAATCTCTTCACTTCGTTCTAGCTGTTTGGCGTGCGTTTCTGACTCCAGCAGTCGTCTCCAGGTATTCTCTGGTCTTCCACGCCTGCGGCTTCCTTGAGGGTCTCAATCAATGGCAGCCCTTGTTAAGTCATTTCCTCTGCGTATGAGACATTTTCGAAGGCATCTGTTTACAAAACTTGTAATGTCGGTGTCAGCACAAAATCCCAAGTTTTGTGCGCCGTGAAATGTGTGGTGCGTTCCAAATTGCTTACAGGAAGCCACAGATTTTTTTATTCGGCTTTTGATATTATCGCTGGAACTTATTTTTTTTATTTCCTTTATTTATTTCTTATTTATTTATTTTTAATTTCATTATTTTTCAACAGAAATATAGTTTTTTCTATAACAAAAGCCATATCAATCCAAGTTTCAATCTTTGCACAAGATTTACGATTTTTCACCAAAATTTCAAAGTTTTTATCCATAATTGCTCTGACTAAGGTGACTTTTCTGTAGTAGTCGGTTTGAATGCCAAAGTGCCGCGCTTCTTTGTTGTTGCTTTATTTGTTTGTTTACATTCTCATTGAACTTTCATATTCAAGACACGAAATGCCAAAGGCAAAGTCGAAATACATACAAGTGTTATTGTTGCTCCATCGAAGTCACCTTCCATGAATTCGCCATGATCCTGACAGTGTTGCCAATCTTCACCTTATATAAAATTTCGTGTATTAGTTATATGTAGGAAATGCGCAACACCGTCAAAGAAAAACATTATCAAAAAATTTACGAAACATTTCAGTAACTTCAAACTTGCATTTTATTATATTAGAATTAAATAGGCTATACAACTACATACTCAAAAAATTTCTAAAAATGGTGAATTAAAATTTGGTGAATGTTTAAAAATTTTGCACAAGGTTTGATTTCGCACAAAGTAAAATTTATGTGGCTTTTGTTATAGAATGAAATATATTTTTATAAAAGATAATGGAAATATTTGTGGAAAAAATATAGTCGAAACTTTCAATATATGGTGCCCTTATCATAACCGTCTTTTTCCGAAAACAAGACATCCCCCGAAAATAATCTCTAGTTAAAATAATGCGACAAAAAGAATTCGTTAAAAAATGCTGTGGATTTACGAGGTGTGTTCAAAAAGTATCGCGAATTTTGTGTTTTTTTCAAAAAGTATTGATTTATTCATGAATATCTATTTTGTCCCCTTCAAAGTAATCCCCATGAGATATTATGCACTTGTGCCAACGTTTTTTCCAATCTTCGAAGCAATGCAAAAAATCATTTTTTTATGTTGTTCAGCTCCTCCTTCGATGCCGTCTTTATCTCGTCAATCGTAGCGTAGCGTCGTTCTTTCATGGGCCTCTTCAGTTTCGGGAACAAGAAAAAGTCACAGGGGGCCAGATTTGGGGAATAAGGTGGCTGTGGCATCATTAGTGTGTTGGTTTGGCCAAAAAGTCGCGCACAAGCAACGATGTGTGAGCAGCGGCGTTATCGTGATGCAAGAGCCAATTTTTGTTCTGTTATTGACCGTTTTACCCTGTGGCAAGAACTCATGAAGCACAACGCCCGTGCAGTCGAAGAAAACTGTAAGCAAAACTTTTGCATTCGACCGAACTTGACCCGCTTTTTTCGGTCTAGGTTCGTGCGTCCGCTTCCATTGAGATGATTGAGCTTTGGTTTCCACGTCATAACCCAAAACCCACGATTCGTCACCAGTTATTGCCCTCTGGAGCAAATTTGGGTCGTCGCGGACAGAGTCCAACATCTCATTAGCAATGTTCATGCGATGCTGCTTTTGGCCGAAATTGAGCAGTTTTGGTACAAATCACCGAAAAAAATCGAATGGGACGAGCCAATCGATATGTCTAAGTCCTCAGCAACTTCTCTAACGGTGATTCAACGATTGGCCAATACCATTTTCTTCACTTTATCAATTTTTTCTGTAGGTCTGTTGTTGAAGTGCTCGGGCGTCCGACACGCTTTTCGTCGTTCACACCGATAAACATTGCTTTGGTCCAAAGTAGCTTCTCCGTATGACGCAGTCAACATTCGGAATGCATCCGCGCACATAATTTCGTTTTTAACACAAAATTTGATACAGGTTCTTTGATCCATCTTTTTGAATAGGTAAAAATCGAAGACGAGCCAAAACACGTGCAAGCAAAGCAGCTGTCAACAATTAAGTGAACATTCAAAATGGCCGTACTCGTCGGCATGACTGAGAGACATGAGTACCAACATATCGCCACAAAAAAATCGAAATTCGAATACAGTAGGTTCTGTTTTTATGCGGTAGATACGTTCCGCAAGAAACAGCATAAAAAAAAACAGCATAAAAAAAGCTACTAGTTCTATAGTAAAACTATAGATACGTTTCAAATGCTAAAACCGCATAAATCTGAAATAATGTAATAAAATCGCATAAAAAAGGGCACTAGTCCCATATTATAACTATAGATACGTTCCACAGACCGCATGAATCTGTGATGAGTTTTTGCTTAGCTGGTTTAGAATCTTGTTTATATGTACAATTCCCGATAGGTCGACATGCATTTTGTAATTTAAAAAAAACCGCACTATTTCAAAACCGCATAAAAAAAAGCCGCATAAAAACAGAACCTACTGTATACGTAACCTGCGAAAATTCAAAATTCGCGATCCTCGTATGTATGTTGTTGTTTTTACTTAACCGAATTTTTCAATTATGCAAAATTTCAACTCAATTCAAATGTGATCAGAATAAATACTGGGATAAAAGTGATGTAATAAATTCGAATTAATATTTGAAGTCAATTGACTAATTGTCGCTACTTCTTTGATAGAATGTAGGTAAGTATTTAGAACTATGTGCAAGATGTATCTATGTATGATTATAAGAATAATGGATGTGAGACGAAATCGAGGTGGAAAAAGAAATGTTAAACTAAGATATGAGATTTTAAACTATGTGGAGAAATTAATTTAAGAAAATCCATCAATTACTTTAAAAAAAAATATTTTTTTTTAAATAAGAACATCAACATGACCACAACAACGGTATTTAATGCATTAAAAGCATTAAAAATAACATTAAAAACCGTCACAATCAACCTGGACCGTTTAAACTCCAAATCAACAATTGAACAACGCAAAAATTATGCATGTATCACAAAATGCTCCACAAGCACATGAGAAAATAATTTTTATTGATGAAACCGGTTTCAAATATCACCTTCGCATGAAATAAAGCACGATCGAGGATAAATATATACTTGAGCCCATGTAATATTTCCAATTTTTATTATATATTTCATTAATTTTAGCCATGAATTTAAATGGTATTATACATACATCCTCAAGTAATTTCTAACTCAACAGTAAATTCAAACGTTTTTATTACATTTCTTGATGGATTATTTAATAAACGTGCTGAGACAATATCGTATTCGTAGAAGCATGGTTGGTTCTGGACAATGCCTGAATCCATAAATGGCAAGAAGTACGCGAAAAGGTTAGTGAGACTAATCACACGTTAATTTTTCTATCACCATATTCCCCCATGTTAAGTTCTATAGAAAAGGTATTTTCAATAATAAAATTGTCTGCACGAAATTTGCTGGCCGACGTTGACATGTCTAGGAAACTACAGCTGGCTGGCTGTAACAGAACAACCGTTGCATTAAATGCTTTGTCCAAATTGCTTTATTTCACTTTTTTGATTCTTATTCTTGCTACTATGAATTTTTTATTGTAAATATTCAATATTACATTAATAAACTTTAATTTGAAATGAAAAATCATTAATTTGAATTAAAAAAAAAATGAATTTGAAAAAAATTAATTTGAAATTAAAAATCTTTAATTTGAAATTAAGGATCCATAAAAAATAAAAAAAATTGTTATACAGTATAGAAAACAGTTGAAAAGCGGAAAAATTATTATCTGACGAAAAAGATTAGTATATCGACTCCATGAAAATATTGTTTTTTTTTGTTAAAAAGTACTTAAGTACAGAGTAGAATTGTTATCGTTTTTTGAAAATAAATCACTCGCACTTTAATTCGGCTTTTTCACTCACTTGCAAAAAAGTGAGGTTATTTCGAAACGTCATAAAATCATTGAAAATTTTCTTGCGTTTTATTATTGATAAATATACATATTTGATAAATTAAAATAGTTTGAATTATTTTGTAGTACCTAATTTGGATATACAATTTAACCAAAACTGCAATACTGGGCCCGTACGCCAGTTAAGCTGAGTGTTCAGTTTAATAAAGTGGTGTTAAGTGTAATCGATTGTGTCGCCTGCGAGCATGGGGGGTGTAATAATTCTTATACTACATTATAAATATTTTTATTGAGAGAATTATGTTTTATAGCTTCTTGAATCGTTCTTATCACGGAATTATCTTTGATTACTTATATCTTTGAATATGCGAGTAAATCCGTATGCATGCAAAGGTATATGAACATATGTATGTGTGTATAGGAGTATAAATATTTTCATGCCATTCTAAAAACAATACCACTTGAAACCGTAATCTGCAGCTGGCAAAGGCGTCCGTAAAAATTTTGTTTGCAGTAGCCACTTTTAAAAGGAAAAGTCTTGCGAAAGACCTATTTAAACTGCATCAAATGTAAAAAAAAAAGTATATATAATATTTTAAACATAAACTCTCTCTCTCTCTCTTGCAATTCAAAGATATGTAATGTAAAGGGTTTTCCAATCAGAGTGTTATTTTGATTTTTGATAGAAAAATGCTATTTTTTAATATAAATGATTGGATATTTATTTCATTATAAAGAGGAATGTATATGGTTAATAGTGGAATATAACATCAGGCAAATGACCACCACCGGCGCCGTAGCCGAATGGGTTGGTACGTGACTACCATTCGGAATTCACAGAGAGAACGTAGGTTCGAATTTCAGTGAAACCCAAAAAGAAGAAAAACAGTTTTTACTAATAGCGGTCGCCCCTCGGCAGGCAATGGCAAAACTCCGAGTGCATTTCTGCCATGAAAAAGCTCCTCATAAAAAACCATTTGACGCTTGAAGTCGCGGAATCGGCTTAAAACTGTAGGCCCCTCCATCTGTGGAACAACATCAAGACGCACGCCATAAATAGGAGGAGGAGCTTGGCCAAACACCCGGAAGGGGCGTACGCGCCAATTATATACAAGGTAAAGTCCAAAATAAACAAGATTGGCGGCATAAAAATGTTTTTTTTAATTTTAAAATGAGTTAATGCGTTGGAAGTTACATCCCTAGTTGACTTCCAGTGAAAGCTTGGTGACATTCGGTACAGTGGAAGAGAAGTTATTGCGTCTAAAGTGTCAGTGTGTGTTTGAGTCAACGGTACAACAATTAGTTTCGAACAAAGAGTTAAAATCAAATTTTGTTTTAACATCGGTGAAACGTTTACTGAAACATTAGAATTCATGAAAAAGTTTATGGCGATGATTGTCTATTTCGTGCCAGAGTTCATGAGTGGTTAAACGTTTCAGAGACGGTTGTGAGGACATAAATGACAATGAACATACGGGCCGCCCAATATCAGTAATGACCGAAAACTCCATCGAAATTGTTCGTAAATTTATCAAAAGTGAACCGAAATCATCCTTGAAATTTATGGAATCGGAGTTGAATATCCCCAAAGCAACGATTTATCGCATTTTAACAGACCATTTGGGTTACGAAAGGTCTGTGTAAGTTTCATTCCGCACAAGTTAACTGATGACCAAATATTGCTCAGAATTCAACATTCGACAGACCTCATTAAAGAAGCGAGAACGTCCTTTACAACATTGTAACTGGTGATGAAACGTGGTGTTTCCAACATGAACCTGAAACTAAGTGTCAAAGTACTGAATGGAAGGCCCCATTCCATTTAAAATTACCAATTGCTTTCTTGTACTTTGTATTTATATCGACTAAAGATACAGGGGGAGAGTGCCACCAGCAGTAATAGCAACTAAATTTGTTGGTGGAGTTCACATAATTTTGTTTGATGAAAATATCAATCACGCTTGAGGTATATGAAAAAAATTATGCTGCAGGTAATTTTTTTGATTTTTAGTAATCGCATGAAGATTTTGTGAGAGAAGACCCATAATGAAATTTTCCGAACAATATATTTGTAGAATACTTTAACCCCCTAACTCCTTTTTTAAATCGACATTTTAGGAATTTGTCAAATAAAGGGCCACTATGAAAGGTAATCATGGATTAAATTTTTTTAAGAAAAAATTCTTCCTTTAACTTTATTTCATATGGCCGAACATTGTATGTTGTTCAGATTGATGCCTTAAGCTTTATTTCTAATTGTTTGAAAGAGACTTGGCCACAAATATGGAAACCTAATTTAATCACCAAGATCGAACCCCTTGGGGGCTTTTATATACTCATCCAATGCCATCGCTCTGCAATGGAATTTCCGCACACCTTGAGTGTGTACACCTCTGTTTTAAGATTAAGGTAAATATTTACTAATCAACTTTCTAACACCGATAAGCTGATCATAAAACTTATGAACTTATTTCGATAATAGTCAGCATTGGTTTGAAAATTCAACGGTGACGCATATCATTCATTAAAATTAGACTGCCCTGAGTGGATTGTTTCAGAACAGCTTGGAAATCTACACACAATGACCCACAAATTGCAAACACGCATCTGCATTGTACTACTTTGTGTAACGGTAAGAATTTAAGAACAAATATTTCGTCCAAGGACGTACGCTAATTAGTCGCTAATTCTTTACAGCAAATCACAGCCTACAAAGCGATCAGCGGCATGCTAGACAGCGCAACTGACCTCACACCAGAGGAGATAAATGAAGTGCGACCGCTTTTCGAATATTTGCAACAACAATACGATTACATTGCGAGTCAAACGCCACAGGGCAGCCCAGACGCTGACGGAGATCAAACAATCGATACTCAATTCTCGGCGCTTTATGCAATAACACAAAAAGAGTTCGAAGAATATTTCGACGACTTGTTGCAACAACATGCAGATGTGAATAGCAACAAAAACACCGATAAATATAATACCACCCTGCCGTCAGTCGCTGAGCTGTTGGGTGTGCCTGGTGTTGATCTAACCGCCGAAGAGCTGGCCGAACGCGCCGATATCGAGGGCTTGTTGGAGGATGCGCTCAGCGAAGCACAAACACAAATAGACGAAATCGTACAACGGTCGCTGCAGTTGGAGGCACAGTTGATGAAAAGTTATAAACAGAAACTTGTTAAGTATGTGGTAAAGGCATTGTCGTCGCTCTTCAAGATAGCAGTGCGTGGTGCGCGTGCCGCCTACTGCACCTATTCACACATTCCAGAGCTCAATGTGTCACTGCATCTGATGTACGAAGGCGCCGATTGCTATACCTATTCCAAGCATTTGGTGTCGCGTGTTGAGAATGAGACGGTGCAGACGGTGAGCACCATTAGGAAGAATGTCCTTAGCTTGTCGAGTATTTATAAGAAAATCGCCGGCAAGAAAACATTGCTAGGGAAATTGACAGTGGTGTTGCTTAATCTGTCGAAAGTTGTGAATAACATTAAAGAAACCTATGTAGTGGGCGTAAGCGCCCTTGAGAAGGTGAAAAATGAGTTTCCGGATGCCACACTGGAGTCGGTGCAATGCGGCAAGAGCTTTGTTGCGGGCGTGCCACAAGTGGTGGATACTGTCGGAAATTGGTCCACTTGCATAATGTACGTCGATGAGGCCACCAACGATTATGATTTCTTGAAACCGGAAAGTGAACGCGATTTCAGCTAAGTTCAAAGGATGATATGCGGCAAAGATTGTTACAAGGAAATTATTGAGAAATAAAATAAAGTGATGTGGTTAGCGAAGAGAGCATTGTGTCGAAATATATTTGCTTGTCATGAGAAAAAATACTTTTTAAGGACTACCTTGCGTAACTGCTCCTCAGCTGTGCTGCCTTCGTGAGACTAGTCTCTCACTTTAGCTCTCAGCTGCATAATCAGCATGAATTTTTCCATTTCTCTTTTCAATGCTACCGTAGCGGACGAGTCCCTTAACAGTTATCTAACCTCCCCTGGCGCATATGTCGGCAGCCAAACTATTGGGACCATCTAGACTTTTAAATTATCGCATTGAAAGGCATTTGCTAGATCAAGCACGTAAAATCTCTATAACAACTAGTATTTAGAAAATAAACTGGAAATTTAATTTTAACATGCGTGCAGTTCTCCACTGGGTTATAAAATAATTTATTAAAGTTATTTATTATACACAAAAGATCTTTTAGGTCGAAGTGACTATTCGGCATACTACAGACACAAAATTATTATGAATAAGCTGCAAGATGTGACAAGTAAGCCAGGGACCTTCATTTAGTTCCAATTGAAATTTGAAGTCGATAGTACATTTTATTTTATACGTCTTTTTTGAAAGTAACTTTTTAGTATTTTAAAAATGAGCGGAATTTAATGAAAACCGAGCTGCAAGGATTTCTTGTCCCGCACTGAGAGCGATGGATTGAAGGAGGAAGAAAGTAAGCTAAGTCGGAATGGGCTGTGCGAATGGGCTAACGGCAAACCCCACCAAAACTGGTATTGTCTTCTTTACCAGAAGGAGGAAGCTTGATGGACTCGTTCTGTTAAGCTAAAAGGACTCACAATCCAGCTATCTAAAGAAATCAAATATCTTGGAGTAATCCTCGATAGTAAACTTCTTTGGAAATCACACGTTGAAACAAAGACATCCAAAGCACTGACAGCTTTCTGATAGTGCAAAGGTGCACTTGGGAAAACGTGGGGTCTTTCTCCTAGCAAGGTCCTATGGATCTACACGGCTATGATAAGACCTATTATCACCTATGCATCAGTGTTCTGGATGAGTAGACTCCCTCTCGTGGGAGTCAGGGGGACCTTATCGAGACTACAACGCACTGTGGCCATCTGTTGCACCGGAGCTTTTCCGACTACTTCAGGCCCGGCATTAGATGCTCTAATTGGTCTAGTATCAATTGATGTTTTCATTCAAGGAGAGGCCTTGACAGCCATCTGCAGGCTGAAACACAATGGGAATTGGTATGGTCCCTATCCGGCATTGGACAACAGAGTAGGCATGGACTTCGATCCAACGATCTTCGCCTTGCTCCTTGACTCCATGCCATCCAGAGTCGTGCTTGACAAGAGATATAGTGTGGTGCTGCCAGAGGCTTAACTGTGGTTAAACTCAGAAATGAGCCCGGTAAACACTGTTTTCGCATTTTCACGGATGGCTCCAGGACCGAGCACGGCTCCGGTTCTGAGGTCTACGTGGAATACAGCCGCACAAAACTGCATTTTGCTCTTGGAATGCATGCATCTTTGTTTCAAGCGGAGGTGTATGCTGTTCAAGAAGCGATGAACTTTGTTGTGGTAAACAGATGAAGAGGCAGATTTATATGTGTCTGCAGCGACAGCGAAGCTGCGCTCATGGCCTTAGACAGCCACCCAACCACTTCAAAGGTAGTCTAATCCTGTAAACCCAGACTGTACTGTGTTGGTAGACATAATAGCCTGATGCTAACATGGGTCCCGGGACACATTGGTATCGCGGGTAACGAGATCTCTGACTTTTAAGCCAGAAGTTGACCTCAGAGCCCGTTCTGCTACTCCCTTCTACAGCCATCAAAGCCCCGGTTAGCAAAAGGGTCACTCTAACTCAGAAGCGAGCTTGGCAGGCTGAGAGAGGACGCAGATGGACAAAAACAACCAATATCTGCTTTGCATTATTGTGGTTAACTATCATGGCCTTGGCCTTGGCGATGTTGATCTTCAGTCCGACAGTTTATCCGCCTTCGCTTGCATGTCAGAGAGTTCCATGTCATCGGCGTCCAGGTCCTCAAGATGTCTGGTGAAACTCCATACGATGCCTCTTTTGTGCAGAGTCAGTTTGGCTCTTGACGTCATCAAGGACGATGGCCTTGCCTTACGTCTGGGTTGGTAGTGAATGGATCGCTGATATCGCCTTTGCGAAGCACTGCCAGCTCGGAGTTCTCGTAGAGAGCTTTGATGAGGCGGATTATATTGGCGGGAACACCCTTTCTACTCAGGGCCAGCCATATAGCGTCTCGTTGGATAGTGTAGAACGCCTTCCTAAAGCCTACGAACAGCATGTAGAGCGGGGAGCGCCACTCAACTGATTCCTCTACTATAATCCGAAGTGTGTTGGCTTGGTGAGGGCGACAACCAGCTTGCTCGTCTTGCACTTGCTTCCTTGCAGTTTTATAGCCCATTGAATTTTAGTGCAAGTTGCAGGTTAATTTTTCAATTTTTTTTTTCGCTGAGGTGTCACTCGTTTTCTTCAAAACAAAGTACATACATGCTCCAATTTTTTTTAATGGCAGAAAAACCCTTGCACCGAAAAAAAATTAAACAAAGAAACAGTAAATACTAGTTAAGGCAAATACATGCTTATCCGTAGCTTTAAATTTATTTAGTCCGCGAAAGTTTTATCAGGCCAGAGTAAGAAGGTAAAACATAGGTTAGGTTAGGTTGCCCTGGCTGGCTAAAAGCCATCACATAGACCTATTGGTACTTAGAGGTGATAGATGGAGCTAGACTTTTATGTTTCTTTTGCATTAAGTCTGCATTTTCTGCGAATCTAAGTAAACTCTGAAGCTCTAACCCCGGAATGCGAGAAGGAAAACGTAAGAAAAATTAAAAATTTTCTTACATCATCCCATTTTGAAGAAAGATTCTATGAAAAAAATTGCTCTCAATTGTATTTTTAACGAACTATGAATAATTAAAATCGACTAAGGAGCGAGCATATATTTTGTGTTTGCTGTGTATAACTCACCTTTTCCCGAATTTCGTTTTATATCATCAACTCGCTATCCAAAAATATATTCATTTCTTCGCGTAACCTGATCCCTCAAACAGCGCACGCCCTAGAATATAAAGGCATTGCCCTTTACTACAGGGTTTGATTGAAAAGTAATGAGCCTTCTCGCGCGGAGCGTCTGCCAAGCGATCAACCGAATCAGCCGGTGGGGGAAAATGATCGTTGGACCATCCCCTTCCACTAGAAACCGGTCCCAGTTCGCTGGCAACAGCGGTGCAGTCAACATCGCTCCGCGCGTGAAAGCTGTGTTAAAAGTGTGTTAGGATTTTGCAGTGGCGAAAATGCAGCGATCGTTGGAACAACGTTACTCGATCAAATTTTGCGTAAAGCTAAACAAAACGAGTACCAAAACCATTGGGCTACTCAAGGAGGCTTACGGGGACCAGACTCTCTCCAGTGCCCAGTGGCACACGAGCCAGTCGCCACGACCCAAGAAGGCGCGTATGTCGAAATCCAAGGTCAAAACCATTCTTATCATCTTTTTCGACTCTCGAGGCATCGTCCATAAGGAGTTTGTACCTCCTGGAAGCACTGTAAACGCAGAATTTTTCAAAGAAGTGCTCCTTCGGCTGAAAAACCGCGTCGCCCGGGTTCGGCCCGACCTCGTCAACAATTGGACCCTTCATCACGACAATGCGCCGGCGCACACCGCCTTCCTCTGCACCTCTGCATTGGCCAAGATGGGGGTTCCGGTGCTTCCCCACCCTCCCTACAGCCCAGACCTGTCACCTGCGGACATCTTCTTGATCCCGCGCCTGAAAAGAAAGCTGAAGGGGAGGCGTTTCGACTCCATCGAGGCGATCCAAAAAAACTGTGACAGCCGAATTGAACGCGATTCCGGCGGATGAGTTTAAAAAATGTTTCCCTGCAGTGGAAGGATCGCTACCAGCGATGTATTGACGCTCGAGGGTCCTATTTTGAAGAATATTAGTTGTAAAAAATAAGGCTCATTACTTTTCAATCAAACCCTGAATACTCGCACAAGTGCGCGACTTCAGCGACCACATCGACGTTATGCTTGACCGATTGAGTTGATAAAAAAATCTAAAAAAATTGATAGTTCCAGAATATTGAGAAAAAATACGCAGTTTGTTTGTTTAACACATACACACATATGTACATTCATATAAAAATCTATATTACAGCTTTTCTACACATTTGCGTTTAGTCGTCGTACACTCGTCAAGTACTCAGATTAAAATAACGCCAATAAAAATCTCTAAATAATCTCAATACAATCGTTGCTTACACACAAGAATAAAGTTAATTCGTAAAGTAATAAATAACTTCATTTTAAAATATAGTAATTTGTTGGTTAAAAAAAATTCTTGGGCATTTTTATGGCACATTTGTTGCACTTGACTAGACAATGCTTTCTTTATGACGGCGCACATATTGTTCGCTTTGTGACTTATTTAGAGGCTCCAGTGTGCGGCGATCCAGTCCGCCGTAGCTCGCAGAACTTTGACCGCTTGCAATACCTCGGCCTGCTTGCGGTGAAGACTGTGACTTCTGAACACTTTCATGTGGATTTTCGGTGGCCAATTGTGGAACGGCTATAACGTCGGCCATCAAAGTTTGGCGACACAAAGCCGACAGTGCTCTGTTACTACTCTTTGGTGTTTCCGTATCCTTTGGTGCGTCTTTTCCCTTTTTACTACCCTTGCCACGTCGAAACTTTGACGCGAGTGTTGCAAAACCCAGTTTGCTGGATATTTTACCCGAACGGCTGACTGAACGTGGCAGCGAATCGTAGAGGCTGCTATCTAAATCGGTGCCGGTGTCCGAGTGTGTGGGCGTTTCGGTGTAGGAATCTGCTGTTATCGTACCGACGCTGAAACTTTTTGGCAAATCGGTTTCTTCACCCGCTGCCGAGCTCATGCTGTAATCGCTACGACGATGTTGCTCCCACTTTTCCTCACGTGCCGCGTCATCGCGTCGTTTCACCGGCAACTGCGTCAATGCATTATTGCCTTGCAGAAACTCCTCTTTGGCTCTTTGCAAACGTAATGCGCGTTCTGAAAGTGGTGTATGTGGTGCCTCTTGTGCTGCGGCATGCAGTGGCGTCGTTGGCTCGGAGTTGTTCGGTGTGGGGAAATCGAAATGCAGTGGCTGCATGCTGGTGGGAGTTAGGGATTTTCGTTCGAGTTTGCGAGAAATGCGTGGTAGAGTATTGTCGAATCTATCGGGTGTTTGTGGTGAGCTGTCACCGATAGAGGCACCTGAATGTGTTTTCGCAATTTTGGTTTCTATTTTCTTAATTGTGGCACTCTGTGATTTCGAGAAGGGTATATAATAATGTGACTTTTCGGTGTTCTTTCTGAAACGATGTTCTTTGCGAACCTCTGACGGGCTATTGCCAACTGGATTTAGCACAGTTATGCTGACCTTCATCGGACTTGCTGAGTCGCGCATGAGACTAGTACAGCTTTTGTTGATAACGCGAAAGCTGTCGGATGCTAGTGGCGGACGTGTGTCCGTCACTTGTTTTGAGGATGGAGTGGCGAGCTTTTCGGCACTTTGACACTTGCGTTCGTCCTCGTATTCGTACTCATTAATTCGCATATCGCCCTGACTTAGAGACTTGCATGTCGAATTGGAGCGTTTCGGCGTTAGACTGCCAACTTCCGTTGGAGTTTCGGAGTCATCTTGCTCAACAACCTCCTGCACTGTATTTGCTGCGCCTGCAAGTGCCGTTTCAACGGGAGCTTCCACCTCAGTTGGTGATTGCGCCAGTTCGCGTTCAACAACTGCTATGCCACCGCTGGCACTCGGCTCAGCGATTGCAGTGAATACTTTTCGTTTAGTTTTTACAAATACATTTTCATTTTGGTTAAAATTTAAATTTTCCTTTAATTCAAGATCATCGAGTAGTGGCCGTCTCGGCTGAACTGTTGCTGTAACGAGACATTTATCGCTGCCACTTCTCGGTCGGTAATTGTTGGTTTCGGAGAACGAATGCTCCATGTTAACCACACCCTCGCATTGTTCAATCGGATGCCCTGGTTTCACTTTCAACACGTAGACAACATCATCTCCAGGTACTTCTTCGCATCTGCGATAGTCATCATCGAAAGATCGCTGTTTTAGGCGAAAATTCTTACGCTTTATGCGTCGCGGGGTTTCTAAAACGCTGTGGTTGTCTACATCGCTGCTATCGCTCTCGGTTTTGCTGTTCTGTCGTGAGCCAGTTTTACGTAGGCGTAGTTTCTTTTTGCCAGCAGCAGCACCATTCGCGCCATTATTGTTCGCATATTGGGTGCGTTGTGATATTTTCGGCGTCTCGCCTTCATCGTATTCTGGGTGCGAAGCGCTCCATTCATCCGTTGCCTCGAGTGTGGTTAAAGTCTGATCTTTCGATGTGTCGGCAGCACTATTTTGTACATCAGCTGTGGTGATATTGATGTCCGGTACCATGTCGCGGGGATAAGGAGTTGATCCACCATCTGAAAGGAGGAATATGAAATTAGATTTTTTCTAGCAAGGACTTCCAAAAACTTTAGTATGCTTACGTATGCTTCGCCTTAGTAATGTCAGAGATTCGTGTAGCCCGCTCAACTCTTCATTGTATTCATTACTACGCTCCTCGATGGTTTCCTGACAGCAAGCTTCATCGAGCGGACATTTTTCGCACTGAGCGCGGGGAAATATTGAAATTAGGAAAGAATTTATAAAAGTACAATAAGACAAATTTAAGATTAAGACAAAGTATGGAAATGCAATAAATGCAATTGAATAAAATCTCTAGCCTCAATTTTTTAGTGTGACAGAAATACAGAAGACCTTAGACCGAGCAATTGAATATGAGATTGAAACTGGGAAAATGAGCGTAGCTTTGGCGTGACGAAATTCTATGGTGTGTGAAAGGGGCCTATTTAGTTCAAATATTCTTTCACTTTAAAGCAGTCTCATTTAATTTTTGTTGGCGCAAGAGAGTCTTCAAAATCTAGTATTTGATGGCATTACTGGACTATAGGCATCTCCGTAAAGCCTGCTCAAACTGCGCCTATCTCACATTCATCGTACAAATACTATCTTAGGCCCACTTTCATTGGAAGAGAGATTCAAAAATCGGTTATCTTGATCGTATACTCGTATCTTTGGAATAATAACCGGATACTGTCTAATGCGGATACTGTCAGAAGGAGGATGGGCTTCCCATCAAACGATTATTGGCGTAGGTGTAGAGATGAGAGGGAAGTTGCTGAAAGTGTAGAATTCTATCCTGAGATTCGATCACAAACTTCTAGTTTCACTCATTCAAATATATGATATACCATTTTCAGAGATCTCAGATTTTTCGGTTAAATTATGCAATTGATGGAATAATCGTATTAAAAGTCAACTTTTTTGAAATCTAATCTGACAAGTCGTATTTAAATTTCGGTGTTTACTGAATCTGAGCTTCAGGAAACCATGGCATGTTAGTAGCGGAGTAGTAGGTAGTATCGATGGGTAGAACGCACTGTGCGCATGGAGGACAGCCGCGCTCAAAAATTCTTTTTAACAACAAACTCGCTAACGACCGGACCCGAGGACGTCCGAGGTTAACCTGGCTTGACCAGGTAATAGCCGACCTGAAAAGCTACGAGTTAGGAGCTGGCAGCTAAAGCTCACCCTGAGGTGTAATCGCTACTTGATAATGATGATGAGTATCATTGGTTCATTGTTTTCACAAATTCTGCTGGAAAAGTTTCATCGGCCAAAAATATGGAATTGAAGAAATTTATTTAGGCGACCTTTCCCTACAGCAGGATAGCCCGCCTGGCCACATAGGATCGATAATCGTGTTTTTTTTTCACCTTTTCTATGGATCCCAGAAAAGAGAAGATATTTTGCGAAACTCTTTCTTTTTTTTTCTTAAACCAAAATCTATATTTTCTGTATCATAATAAACCAATAATAATAAGTTTTTTCGAAAAAGCAAACATTTCCATTATTTATGGAACACGATGTCATTCACGTGGCTGCATCGGCTGAATTTGCAATATCACATTTGTTAATCCAGTTCCAAGACCTTGGTGATAGTTTTTGGCGATATCTCACGAATAGCTTGCTCGATAATCGCCTTAAGTATGTGAAGCGTTAATGGACTATTCGTATAATATGGGTCCTTCACGGCACCCCACAAAGCAAGTATATTATACGTAAATTCGCAACGCCGAGGTGACCAATTTAATATGCAATCCAGAAAAAGATAGATTCAGACGAGCTACAACGACGCCAGCCGAATGGATTTATTTACCCTCTCTGCTTGTAGACTCGTTACATTGATACTAAGAGCGAAGTAGTGCTCAAATGTAGCTTCTCCCCGCAGAGATTGATTGTCAACTAACTCCCCAAAACAAAAAATCAAAATATCCGCTCCAGCAATGAGACAACATCGGAACCGAGAGTGTAGAGAGAAAGTTAGCTTCCTTTCTTAACCATAGTGATTGAGCGCCAATGAAATCTTCAGAAAAACACCTACCCACAGCCCATTTTTTTCGGGCTTTCATCCCTCTTTATCGGAAACTGAAAATCTTCTAAGATCGGAAGAGCTGACGCTGCTAAATCCTAACTACTTTTGCCTTATCAAAGTTAAGCGGATAAAATTAATCTCCTTTTAGTCGTTCCCACTGAGTAGAAAGAGAGTTCCCGCCAAGATAATCCGCCTCATCAAAGCCCTCTACGAGAACTCAGAACTGGCAGTGCCTCACAAAGGCGATATCAGCGATCCATTCACTACCAACGCAGGCGTAAGGCAAGGTTATCTCCTGTCGCCCCTTCTCTTCGCCATCGTCCTTGTTGACGTCATGAGCCAACTGACCCTGCACAAAAAAAGCTTCGTATGGAGTTTCGCTAGACACCTTGAAGAGCTGAACTTCGCCGATGAGATCTGCCTCCTCTCTCACAAACTCTCTGACATGCAAGCGAAGGCGGACAAACTAGCCGCGCTGGCACGTATTGTGGGACTGGAGGTCTACATCGCCAAGACCAAGGCCATGAGAGTTAACCATAATAATGCAAGGCAGATATTGGTTGACGGATGCCCGGTGGAATTCGTCGCTTCTGTTACCTCGGCTGCATCATCACGTCAAATGGTGGAGCAGATGAAGATGTCAACTGCCGGCTAAGCAAACCAAGGGTGGCATTCGGGCGAATGCATACAGTAAGGGGGAGTTCGCATATCTCCAGCCACACTAAGCTACGAATATTCGGTTCATGCGTGAAGTCTCTCATACTTTTACAGAAGCGAAACATGGCTGGTCTCTAACACCATCACACAGAGGGTTCAATCCTTCGTCAACAAATACCTCCGCATCATCTGCAAAATATTATGGCCAAACACCATCAGTAACGACGCACTGTGGAGATTAACGAACGAGGAACCCATTCTTAGGCGGTGGATAGGTCAACACTGAGAAAACCACCAGATAGCATCACGAGGATGGACTGGACTGGAACCCGCAAGGGAGCAGAGGTCGTGGTCAGCCAAAAAACAGTTGGAGAAAGTCGATGCTGCGCGAACCAGCAGATGCCGACATATTACGGGACGGTGCAAAAGCAACAGCACAGAACGGTGCACGATGGAAGAATCTTGTCGAGGCTCTATGCTCCCGAGAGGAGTGAACAAGGAGAAAAAAAGTCGTTCCCACAACAGTCGGTTCTACGTAAGGGAAACGACTTGAATTTATATTCGGCTAAGGACTGCCACTTCAGCAGCATTCCCCGTATATGAGTGGTGAATGTTTATGCTGCTACAACAAGAACAATCTGACTTTAGTTGTCTTCTTATCCCCGCACAGGCTACACATATATCCTTCCTCTGTTAATCGATATCTTATTGCAATCCACAACAGCTTTGTGTTAATGCCCAACTTTCCCTATATACCTCACCAGCACTTTTGAAACATCTAGTGCTCTAAGTTTATCAAACATTCTTTATAAAGGCTGAAGATCTTCTTAACAATTGAGACTGCTTTTAAACTTTTAAACTACTCTTGGACTCACCAGATCGCTTATTCTGCTCAATTCGCTTTGCACATCCGATATGGCGTTCAAAACGTTCGGCTTCATTAGATTGTCCGAATAGTATGGATATATATTGCGTATGTATGTGAGCATCGTCTCACATTGGTGCAACTCCGCATTTTGACACAAATCCGTGGAGGAACGTTTGAGTTTCGTGAAAATGTCTTCGGTACGTTGCAGCACAGAGAGCAGAGGTGCCAAATTGGTGTGCGACTCAAAACTTTGTACTCTTCGTGTATTGCTGTAAGGAAAGAGACGATGAAAAATAATTTTAGTATTGGAGTGTGGAATTTTTCTCTCGCAATTCTTCAATCACCAATAATCACTGCAAGCGCCTTCTTCATACTTGTATATTGGCGTCTGCTGCTCCACCAGTGTGTGCGCGGTAATCAACGGTGATGCAGTCTCCTCAATGTGATCCTCTACTTCCACCATAACCGCTTCGGGTTCTTCATATTTCTTGTAATCATGCTCATCAATCACATCGGAACTGCCATGGTTATCGATCTCTTTGAGTTCATTCACATCGTTCAGCGACAAGCTGGAAGCTTGTTGTGAGATGGCGGGTAGTGTGACGTTATTTTGTGCAATGCTATCCAGTGAAAATGAACGACTGAGCGTGGGTGAGGTGTCAGCTGCGTGGAAAGTTGCAGATATTAAAAAATGTTAAGGAAATTACATAATTTATCTTACTTGTGTTATTTTCCTTTGTGATGCGATCCACCACAATGGGTCGATAACCGGGATGCAGTAGCGCAAATGTTGACGATTCGGGTCCTATGCCGCGCGCTTTCTCCCATTCATACAGTTTGCGTGTGAATTTACGCGATATGCCTTCAAACTTCATAACGCCTTCAGAGGTCTTCACTTCGATCTCCTTGGCGGGATGATCAGTTACGATCGCTTTGAGTTTGGCTAACCTGTGTGGATGGAAATGGATTATGAAAATGAGAAGAATAATACACCAAACGCACTTACTTTTCTAGTTTGTCCTTATCGTGTGGCTTGTTATCAATATTTTTCCTAATGCTATCAGTGAATTTGCTGGAGCGCTTAATGGAATCCTGACCGCTTGGAATATTGCTGGTGCCGCCGCTCTGTTTCAGTTTATTCCATTGCTCTGTAAAGTAATGTGTTTTAAGTGGCTTTTTTCATGTCTTAACATTCCCTTCATACCCAACTTCTTTTGAAAATCTTCTGGTAAGTCTTTCTGCTCGGGCAATGGTGTCAATCCTTGACCCTCCAATTTCAATTGACCAGTTTTCCATAGATTCCAATCAATTTTCGGTTTAGAATCTGCAGAACTCTCACGCCCCGGTGATGTAGGTGAGATTTGTGATAGATGCGCACCGCCAATTGATATTTGTTTCTTTACGCGCCATTTGCGTAGTTTCTTTTTGAAGTCCGGTGTGAGATTTTCCTCCAAAAGTTTAGCTGAGAGATTTTTATTGAAGACCGGATGTTGCGGATGCTCTTCGGGTTTGGGTGGTGTGATTAAGGCTATTGCTGTTTTTTCCCAAAGAACAAAAGGTTAATGTGCAATGTCAGCTATACAAAGTTGGAGAAGTATTCATTAAATGTAAGTTACGAGGGTGTTGACTAAGTTCTTGAAAATTAGCGTTACCACCTTAAATCGAACATTTTGTTGGTCAAGAAGCATCTTTTGAACGAATGCAGTCTAATATGTGACTATTTTTGGATCTAAAACCCCATGACGTAACTCCAAGCTAAGTCTTGAAAAGCACTACGGAGATTCTTTACCATTGATTGGTATCCAATTGGAACCTTTCTCTATTTCTTGCGATCGTACCTGCCTAATTGACTACAAACTCTATGGCCGCCATGACAGAAATAAAATCGATGAATTTCACGGTATGGCATTGGACGATCAGCGAGTGGCATTCTGCTGACTTTAAGAGTCTACAGGCTTAGCTATTGGCCATATGACCGCTAGGGTCGGATCATCGCATCACGATTTCCGTAAGAGCTCTGAAGACGAGGAAGAGGTGGAGTTCATTCAGCAGTATATGTGCGAATGTCCCTCACTTCGAATAATGCGTTTAAAATTTCTGAAGAACCCCTTCACCGAGGATCTGAACAGCTTAGGCGCAGCCTGTTTGGAGAGACTGATTGGATTTACCAAGAAATCGCAATGTTTTAAGGACTTATTGAGATAAAACTGAGAAAATTATTTTTTTGCCTGTAGCGTCTAATAAACCTTTCTTCAAGCAACCTAACCTAACTTAAGTTGGCATGAGTCAAAAGAAAACAAAAACAAGCCCAAAACCCTGCTGGATGAGTGCATGGACGCACCACAATGCATTCGGTACAAGTTTAAAAAAGTGATCGAACACTGAACCAGCAGCTTGAGAATGCTGACTTGCTGGACCCTGTAGTCAGTGAATTTTGTCATGTGACCGGAAGGCTTTGAGATATATAACAAGAGTAGCAGCTAGATCACATAAATCTATTCCTTACAGCGTAAGATAAATAGGCTGAGGAAGAATGAAGATGAGGTCAGGTCAAATTTTTAGGTAACAAAACCTCCTCCAACATTAGTATATGAGTACAACGGCCTCCGTAGCCGAATGGTTGTGTGCGTGACTACGATTCGGGAGTGCGTAGGTTCGAATCTCCGTGCATGAACATCAAATAATAGAAAAAGAGTTTTTCTAATAGCGGCTGCCCCTCGGAAGGCAATGGGCAAACCTCCGAGTGTATTTCTGCCATGAAAAAGCTCCTCATAAAAACCATTTGCCTTTCGGAGACAACTTAAAGCTGTAGGTCTCTCCATTAGAGGAGCAACATCAAGACATACACCACAAATATGAGGAGGAGCTCGCGCAAATTATTTATTTCTTTATGAGTACAACTACAGCTCACCTCTACAGGCATTCGTATTTGCTTTCATTTTTTCCCATTCACGCCGTTTCGCCTCGAATTCCATATCAAATTTGGCGCGCAGCATCTGATAGCGTTGATTGATTTCATTTTTCTCGTTGAGAAATGACTTAGTTGATGTCAGGTGATTAGGTGTGGTGGGTTCCGAAAAATCACCACTTGATAAATCTTCACTTTCTGCAAGAGAATAGAGAATACATCTATTTGTGTGAAATGTGGTGAATACTTTTTCTTACTTACCGAACTCACAAAAGTAATCTGAGTGACGAGAAGGACTGCTCGGTACCGACGAATTACCCGGGGAGCCGATTTTCTTCGAGCGATTTAACGACTGCGTGCCATCTTTGGGACTTTTGAGTGAGTAGGGTGAGTAAGAGAAATCAGAATCGGTAAGGTCCTGAAATTGAAATGAGAAATCAGCATGATAGCAAGCTCTTCGGTGGTAAGACAAACCAAGTACCTTTTTTTTTTTTTTTTTAAGTTGTTTATTTATTTGTTATTAATAATGTTATGTACTAAAATAAACAATAGTTTTAAGTATATAATATGATTATACAATGACTCTAGACGAGTTCTCAAGTACATGACGAGCTTCTTATAGATATATTTAGTAACATTTTATTAATTGATGGTATTTTAGTTGTACCTGTTTGAGGTTAAGATTTAGTGGGCTTGGTGGTGGCTTCGTACGTCGTGTAGCTGTGGTTTTCAAATCAGCCACAACCTCCTCTGGCAGTACCTCAAAATCGCTATGATTCTTACTTTTACGCAAAGATTTAATTGAGGAGGATTTTTTGGCTGCAAGAGCTCTCATGCTGCCGTCGCTCTTCGATGAACGGTACAGTGCTTCGGCATCATCGGTTTTTGAGCGTTCCAAAAATGACGAGTCAATGTCATCAACGACGCGGCTATCACTTTTTGTGGAGTCTCTTCCTGTAGGAGCATGAATGAATTTAAATTATTATTTTTATTGAATTTAATTTTTTCACTGCTTTGCGCAATAATAAAAATAAAAATAAGTGAAATAAATCAATATTTTATGTATTTATGGTAAACAAATTACTCAGTGTGCTGCGACAGTTGCTATCAATATCGTCCATTGAACTCGCCGAGCTGATAGTGCCCGGCGTGCCAGCTTCGCTTAGTAGATGCCCCGACGATGAGCTCAAAATGCTATCAGCCGAACTGCCCGCACCTCCGCAAGGCATTGAAGGCACACGTAAATATCTAAGAAAAAAAATAAAGTTAATTTGCCTGCAATACAAAAACAAATAAAGTGCCTTCGCCTTGCGCCTACACTCACCTTGCGACTTCATTATTCACGGGCGTCAGACCCACACTATTGGACGCCTGCTCCTTGGGCACAGCATTGTATACAACAACGCCACTTGTGCCAACACCTTCAGCCAGCGCTGGCACATTGGCGCGCTCCCACTTGAATGCAGCCTTGACCTTCGTCCACTTGGATACCTTCGATTTGCCCTCACTGTAGGTACTTTGACGCCGCAGCATATGCGGTAATGCACTGGAACTTTTCGATTCGCGCTCATTATCTGCTCGCACGTATAATGTCGATGCAGATGCGGCTACCACATCGTCCATCATCATCGATTTGCTGCGCTCGCGTTGCCTGCAGTGGAAAACGAACAAATGAGCAACAGTTTGTTTTCTTACGAACACCTGTCGACAGCCGGCGACAAGCGTGAGCGCGCTCTTCTCAGTGACACTCACGTTGATTTGGCGTCGCTCGATCAGCTCACAACAGGTGTTTGCTACTCACTGATACTCACTGTTTGAGAGCGCCACGTTTAATTGATGCGGGATTGCTGCCACCGCCACCGAAACCGCCAAAACTGCTGAAACTGAGCGACGTAGTGGCTGGTGCTGCAGCTGCGGCGGCGGGCGTCGTTGCCGACTCGCCCAATATTGACTCGATGAGCGCAATCGATTCTTCCACGTCCGCCTCAGTGTCTGAATAGAGATCTTGCTCGTGCTCGTGCTGGGGCTGATGATGATGTTGATGTTGTTGTTGATGTTGTTGTTGGCGCACTTGTTGTAGTCGCTTACTGCGCGCCTCTTTTGCGCTTTCCATCTGCACACATACACGCATATTTATGTATGAGAAAGTCACATACACATACATACATGACAAATGGGAAAAGGGGTGAAAGAGCAAGAAAAGCGAGCGCATAAGTAGAATGTCTATTTATTTATGTTCTTTATTTTGTGTGTTTATTTAATTTCACCCAATTTTGTTTCATTTTGTTGATGGTTTCCCATTTTTTATGATTTTTTTTTCACTCGATCTCACCTTTTCGTTAAGTAGATTCACGTAATTCAGGCATTCCCGTTGGCGTCGCCACTTCGCCGCCTCGTCGAGGTACTTATCCCACAATGCGTAGAGGCGCGATAATTGCTCCACAGCGCCGTGTGCTGCCAGCAACGAAGACAAACTGCTGCCCAAGCGACTCTGCAGCGGATCGATGAATTGTATGCATTCCTGCTGCATGTGATGACAGTAGGCGCAACGCGGCTGCTCCACTTCATGGCGCTCGTGTTGCAATTGTGGTTGATATTGATGTTGGTGTTGTTGTGCTTGCTGTTGTTGCTGCTTGTTTACTTCTTGCGCCACCTTGCAATCGCTCGCTATAATTTTGTAGAGTGTTTTATAAAATTCCTCTTCGTTTTCGACATAATTGAAGAGCGTGTGGTAGCCAGCTGGCAGCTCTTCTTTTGGTTTAGGTGGAAATTGAAAAATGTTATCGGTGTGACGTGGATCTGGTGGTGGTGATGGCAACGTTTCGTATGCGTATGTGCCTGAAGTGCGGCGCGATGAGGATTTCGATGAAGTTGTTTGTGATTGTGTTGGTGCGTTGTGCGCGCTGCCGGGCGTAAGCGGCAGAGAACGCGCAGATAGTGGACGTTCAGGCAATTTTTCCATAACTAGGGATTTTTAGATATGCTCTCATGTATGTATCTATGTATATTCACATGTAAGTTAATGTGTGCTATTTTCACTGGAATTCAGAAAAAAAAACACAAAAATGTTATGTTTGAATTTTTATGAAAATAATCAAATTCACTTCGCCGCAGTTGTTTGTTATTTCCAATGAGTTGGGAAATATAATCAGACATTCTACGTCATAGCATTGGCTAAGCAAACTTTTTTATTTTCGGATCGTATGCCCCATTATGCGTTTCATAATTTTCTCTAATACGCTAAGCATCTGTTCAATACTTCATTCGGCATCCTTCAATATTAATCGCACAAAATTATGCCAAGTAAATTTTCGCAATATCTCTAATATTCATTAAAAGTATAAACATTGCCGCACCAGTTTATTGTATTTGTATGCCGTGGCGCGTATTTCGAGAGATGTGTACGAGTGTTGTTTACTTAATTGGCATACGCAGTCATTGTAATAAGTAGCGGCAAGACTATGGCAGCAGTAACTGTACATGCGAATGCGAATTTTTATATATATTTACGTTTGCGCGTATTTCTTTCATCTCCGTAATAACTGGAGTGATTTGTTTGTGTTATGAATCATAGAAATTTTCAATTCGTTTATGTAGCTTCAACCACAAAAGGTGAGCAAACTGCTAATAAAATCACGCATACGCCCCGGTGTGCTTGACCTAAGTGGTTTAGTTATCTTTCTATTTTTTCTGAAATTTTACTTTATTCCCTATATTGGGCTAAGCTTCTTCTATTATAGGCATCGGCGCGATTTTGATTCTTTCATCAAAGTCGTCTTCTTCTTTGTGATAGTCAACCCCACTGTGAAACGTTTTTATGAATTATCGCACGTTTTCAGGGCTGGACTGTTTGTGTCAATTCAAATGACATAATAACGACAGGAGACTATTATCGATTTTGTCTTAATAATTTTTTTGACAATACAAAATTTAACCATTCTTCCAAAGCATTTTTGGAATCGACTTTAGCTTCCGCCAAAAATTTTCTTTTTTGTTTTCTATCGACACGAAACGGCCGAATCGAGGTAGTAATTTGATTTTTGGAAAAAGAAAAAACTTCAGCCGACATTCTTTAATGATCTTTGTTGAAGCTACTTTTTTAAAAGAACACCACCTTGAAGAAGAAAGTTTCCAGAATATATTTAGAAAATTCAAAATAAAAGTTTCTTCCTCAAAAGTGATATTATCACCTTCAACGTACTAAGTTGTTCAATAAGTTTTGCGGTTCGATAAGAGAAGGCGTTGATACCAATCTAATTTTTATTTTTTATTTTTAAGTTGGTACACTCTTCATATGAACGTATGTGAAGTTTCAGTTCAATCTGTCAATTCATTCATCATCGTGTCACAGTATTTTCTAGAATGGGGAAAACAAGTATCGTGCAGTGATTGAATTTTAATTTTTTGGTAGGTTTAAAACCAAAGTAAATTTATGAACGAATCTTGAAAGTGTATCAGGACTTTTCGGGTTGCTGAATTTAAACGTGGCCGTACAAGCCTTGAAGACGACTCACGTCAAGAACGTCCAAAAACAGAAACAACACCAGAAAAAGTAGAAAATACTGGAGTGACTCATTGTAAGCAATATTTCGACCGCAGTATTGGGTTTCACAAAGCTGTGCGTGCACAATGGGTGCCGCATTCGCTAACAATGGTTCGAATGCGACTTTCTTAGCAACATTTAGAGTGTTTTCGAAAGGATAAAGGGGAATTTGTACATCGATTCATCTCTATGGATAAGACTTGGGTCTATCACCATGATCCTTTATCAAAACTAGATGCTAAAGAGCGGTATATACCTGGTTCTTCGGTTACAAAACGAGTTCGTGTTCAGACATGGGCCAAGAAGGTGTTAACATCAGTTTTTTGGGATGCGAAAGGAATTTTGTATGTGGATTAGTTGCAAACTGGCAAAACAATGAGTTCTGAATATTATTGTAACCTCTCCGACCAGCTGAAGGTGAAAATTCGTGAGAAAATACCCAGTTTGAAGAAAAAAAACTGCTCCGTGTCATAAGAGCATTTTGTCAATGGCTAAAATCAATGAATTAAAGTTTGAATTGTTGAAGCATCCACCGTATTCACAAGATCTGGCATCTGGCAACTTTCATCTGTTTCCAGACCTCAAAAATTCATGCGTGGAAAGCGTTTTTATCAAATGATGAGCTCATAACAGCTGCGGCAGCATATTTTGCAGCCCTTCCAGACACTCACTTCAGGGATGGAAGTCATAAATTGGAACAAGGGTATTGAAGTTAAGGAAGACTATACTGAGAAATAAAATTTATTTCAAACCATAAACTTGGGGTTTTCTTATCGAACGGCAAAACTTACTGAAAAACCCAGTATGTCCGCGATAGTGGAGAAAACCAGCAAATACATCGATATAATTTAAAATTGTAGACAGGCCCTGTCGTTAAAAATACTTGAAGTAGCCTCCAAGCTGCTTTAATACTCCCTTCAACTGTTAATGGAAATTGCACCTATTAACAGTTTATACCTCATGTATGGTAGGTACGTAGCTTGTAGATAACTGGGCAATAAATTGCTTAGAAAAGTTTAAGAGTTTATACTGCCTTGCAGCTCCATTACGTGAAATACAATACATAGAAATTCTGGCTGAATTAAGATGTCTCCCACATATTAAACGATAAGTGCGGAAGGTGACAGATATGGTAGTCTTCATTCTGGGAATAACAGAGTAGTAGTATCCTACTACATATGTGCGATATTACAATAGCCATAGGCTTTCCTTACAAGTCACTGGAGGGTACTGAAGAACATGTCAACTTCGGTTATGACGGCTTTGTTCGGTGGCACAGCCCATAGTCTGTCACTGTGAATCTCTTACAAGACTGATCTTTCGTAGCATGAGTCTCGTTTCTTAATATCACCGCACCTGGATTCACACGAGCTTTGATGACACCTCGCCAAAGATTCTCGTGAAGTATCTCAAAAATAAACGAATCTATGAGGATCGTGCCATAGATTAGTACTGGATACAGTGCCGCTCGCTACAAATAAGAAGAAGAGCTCGGGCAAACCGAAGTGTACGCACCAATTATTTTTAATTTTTTTATTTTTAAAACAACTGTTCAAAAATCTATAAGTTTTCCAAATTTGACGAATTTTTTTTAAGGGGTTCTATACAGTTAGGATTTACAAAAAATCGATTTTTTTTATTTTATTTTCTTAATGTACATATATTTTAGAATGCACCCAGAAAATTTAATATCATTCCGGTAAATATTTGTGAAGTTACAGGCAAATTTGAATAGACGTTTCAGAGTTCTTTTGTCCTATGTAAAGTGCTTTTCAAACTTTAAACGCGTTTTACTCAAAATGGTGTTTTCAAAGTCGGTGACCAACATTTCTCGAAAACGGTTAAGCCGATTAGTCTCAATTTTTAACACGAGTTTCTTAAATATATATTTTAGTAATTAATCGAAGATTTTTTCTCACCGATAAATATTTTTTTTTATAAACAATTTAAGGCCGAAATTTTGGTCAAAAATCGATTTTTTTTTGAGAAAGCACCATTTTGTCAAAAAAATTTATTTTGCTATTCCTTCGACTAATTACTATATTTAACGCTACCTTAACGAAATCTGTTTGGTTTTTAATTTCAGAGGACCCAGTTCAGAGATATAGTGGTCACCGCAAAACGTCTTTTTTGAGAGGAGCTCCCTGAGATCACCTGTGGCTCCTTTCCAAATAAATATTTTTACTCATACTAAGTCTTAAAATACAACTAAAAGATAACATAATATGTGCACCAATTTTTAGATCAACACATTTAAAAGTTTTCTCTGAAAAAAATCTGGAAAATTCGCTTTTTTCGGCATTTTAACTGTAGGTATATAACCCCTTAAGGTTGTCTTTTCTGATGGAAAGAAATTTAACTTAGATAAACCAGATGGTAGGTCTAGTAGATCTCTTATAGTGTGGGGAGCTGTGAGTGCGAAGATGAATATCCACTTCCTATCAACACGCAGGAATTCTGAAGTGTACATACCATAAAATTACTTTCGGATAAATTGCTGCCATATTCAATGTTTCCATTTCTCAATTCTGGCTAAAATCTTGTTTTCCAGCAAGATAAAGTGGCCTGTCATTCATCTCGTCGCACCTTGAGTTGGATTGCTGAACAGTGAATCGCCTTTCTTAGGTTAGGTTAGGTAAAGTGGATGTCTCACGACGTACCTAGGCCAAATAGAGGCCACTTGTAATAGCACCGGACTTTATAAATCTATTGGGTTGGCAACTGCGAAGTTTTTTTTAGAAAATCAACTAAATAACTTTATTCTGTAATGTATTGCTCATTTTGATCAATGACCTTTTGCCATCTTTCAGGCAGCATACAATCCCACGTTCATAAAACTTGTGGTTTTTAAATATTAGCAAAAAACTGAATCAGGTATGATTCGACATCATCATAATTATTGAAATTTTTACCATTCAAGGAGTTTTGTAAAGATCGAAACAAAAAGCAATCAGATGGTGCAAAGTCAAGACTATATGGTGGATGTGGCAAAATATGCCGACCAAGCTCCAATAATTCTTGCCGAGTGGCCAAAGATGTGTGTGGCCTTGCATTGCCATGATGGAACACAATACTTTCTCGATTTGTTAATTCGGGTCGCTTTTTTTCAACTGCATTGTATAATTTCGTTAGTTGTTCAATGTAGACATCAGAATTGATCGTTCGGTTGTGTGGTGAGAGTTCAAAGTAGACAATTCCTTTGTAATCCCACCAAACTGATAACAAAACCTTCTTTTGATGAATATCAACTTTTGATGTTGTTTGAGTTTGTTCAGCTGGCCCGCTCCACGATATTTTCTGCTTGATATTGTTGAAAACAACCCATTTTTCATGTCAGTTATCAGTCGTTTTGAAAATGGGTCAGCTTCATTACGTTGCTTTAGCAAATCGCAGCTGTTAATGCGTTTCTTTCAGTTCGTGAGGAACCCATGTGTCGAGTTTTTGAACATCGCCAAGTTGTTTTAAGTAATTTTCAATGCATGAAACTCCTCTGCAATCCGAATCGATTATTGCTTTAATAAGGGCGTCATCAACTTCAACTGGATGACCAGAGCGTTTTTCATCGTTGAGTGAAAAATCACCAGAACGAAATTTGGTAAGCCAATTTTGACGCTGCCGTTCTTTTAAGGCTTCGTCACCATAAACCGCACATAACTTTTTATGAGCTTGCGATGCGCTTTTCCCTTTGCGGAAATAAAAAAGCAAAATATGACGAAATGTTCCTTTTGATTTTCCATTTTTCAACGAACGCCAAACGAAAACTACGCAACCGATCAAAAAAATTTTTTTACTGATTGACAGCTCAATTGCCAACTATCAAATAACAAAATGTGTTTTACATTTGTTCTACGTCTGCAAAGCTAAAAATTCAACTGACGCCATCTATGAGTGAAATCCGTAATTACTTAGTTGCCAACCCAATAGTTAGTCTAGCTAATTTTATGTATGCAACATCAGCGATGTTGTGCGGAAAATCGATTCAGATCAAATTCAACCTTCTTCTACACAGAGCAATAGTGCACCAATTCTACTGGCATGCCTTCCCATAAGGCAGTGCCCAAATAGAGTTACCGAGAAAAACTGTGCGAGCATTCTTAATTGTTCATAACACTCTACCACTGTCTTCGAAGATCATTTCTCTGATTGAAGCGATTTCAGATCTGCCTGACTATTGGAATATACGAGTACGTAGATATTTCTGACAGTAATTGCGTCTGTATTTAGCGCTAAAGGGTCTTCTTTAATCGCCAAAACATCAGCCTGGAATACGCTCCAATGGTCAGGCAATCTGAAAGGTATGCTGATGTCTGTAGTATCCGAAGAGACATCGCCTCCCACATGATCTTGAGTTTTGAACCGTCGGTATATATGTACATATACTGACTTCATTTTCATAAAATACTAAACCATTTTTCCAGTCCTCTCTAGATGGAAATTTGAACGTATAAGACCTGTCAAAATGCAAATCCACCGAGTTGTAAAAGTCGGTGGTAATCGGAATGCACGGCAACAGCCTGAGACTACGCGAATGCCCCTTGTTATGCGTTTTAAGTATATTGGTCAGCAATTCTTTTTTTAGTGGGCAGCAGTTTCTCCAGATTTCAATACCACGGAGAACGTGTGGGGGGCATTGGTGCGAGCAGTTTAAGGAGCAAAGTATGGCAGTTCTCAGTACAAAGGAAGAATTGAAAGATGCAATTCTCCATTCATGGGAGAAGTTGCAAAAGTTATTTGATTCAATTGCGGGCAGGATCTTTGAAGTTATTGAAAATAATTGAAATACCAAACTTTACTAACAACTAAAAGGTAGTTTTAAAAACTCTCCAAAGTGCGTTTGTAATTTTGCAACAGCTATATTTGCCTATTCTCTTCTTGCCTAATAAAGGGTTTTCCAATAACAGGTGTTATTTTGAATAGCCCACTATTTCGGTAGATGTCACTTTTGAAGCTATCATTTTTAGATATTTGACAAGTAGAAACTACGTCATTAATAAAAATGGAACGATACACGCTGAAACAACGCAATGAAATTATTTAAATTCACTATACAAATTTGAAAGAGACGGTTCGTAAAACTTGAACATTTTTGGGTCATCGTGAAGCTCCTTGTCGGACCGCAATACAGAAATTGGTGAAAAAATTCGAGCTGTTGGGACAAATTGATGATGTGAGGAATAAAGCCCGTGCACGTCGCTCAAGAACTGCCGAAAATATTGCTGTTGTAGCCGAAAGAGTTGAAGAAAACCCTGGTTTGCCCATTCCTCATCGTTCTTTGGAACTAGGCTTTCCACAATCGTCATTCCACCGTATTTGGCATTAAGATTTGAGTCTTAAGGCTTATAAAGTCCAGTTAACACAAGAAATCAAACCGGCCGATCATCAACAACGTCGTGTCTTTGCTGATTGGGTCGTTGAAATGCATGAAAATGATCCGGAATTCCATCGAAAAATCATCTTGAGTGATGAGTCCCATTTCCACCTCGGTGGCTTCGGCAACAAGCATAATTGTCGGATCTGGGGCTCAGAAAATCCAAGAGTTATTGGGGAAAAGCCTCTCTTTCCTCAACGTGTGACTGTTTGGTGCGGTTTATGGTCCGGCGGAGTCCTAACTTTTTCGAAAATGAAGCTGGCGCAACAGTTACGGTGAGTGGATTGCGCTATCGAGAACTGATTAACGATTTTTTATGGCCGGAATTGGATGGTATTGATCTGGACCACGTTTATTTTCAACAAGACGGCGCTGCGTGCCACACAAGCAACGAAACCATTGATCTTTTATCAAAATAACACTTCTTATTGGAAAACCCTTTGGAAATTATGTTGTTTTTGTTGCTTCTTATGGGAGTTTGTTTCCCTTAACACACTTGTTCAAACAGTGCATGCTAAAATATTTTCTCTAAAACACAATAAAAATTATACATAAGTAAGATGATTGTGCGTTTATTATTATGCAACGGGGTGTAGTCATATTTATTTCGATGGAATCACCAACATTTTTATTCACAATCGAATTTTCCGTTCATTCATTTAAAACTTTGGTGTTCCACATTTCGGCAATAATTGCTTATTAATTCTCCTGGACTTTTATAGCTGCAGCCTGCGCCGAGAGTACCTATTTGGCACCATAATTAAGTGACGTATATTACATACATACAAACAAATATACACTTGCATTTAAGAACGTTGGATCACAAATTATTTTCACACTTTGTAAAGTGGAGCAACGATGTCTATAACGTCCGTCGTCATTTTAGTGCCACAATGCGAAAATATTCAATATACAAAACACCACCAGACGAAAGGAATCAGAATGGGTGCGATACTTCAAGAGAAACTTTTAAATCAGAATATTTACGTGCAGTATACAAAGTTCGCCATACAAATTCACGTTGTATCTGTGCATATGCAGGAACATACCTTGTAGGAAATTTTAGGCAATGGAGTGCTATGTTTCTTCCAAGCACTAGTTAAGGTGATGATTCTTGACTGCTTTTTAGAATCACACTGAAAGTTTTAGTTTTGAACTTATATGTTGATGTGGAGGCTAGGCAAGACACTCTTGTGGGGAATAGGGCTTTGCAATGCATGGTAAATAGCTATGAAAAGTGGGTCACTTAAGAGAATAAGTCCTACAGCTGATAGAGGTTCAATCGCTGTAAGTCGGCACAAATGAATGCCGAGCTCGGATTAATGGACAAGTTTTTCTGTGTGTGAGACTGAAAGCGAACTATTCACTATGAGCTGCTCTCATTGGGCCAAATACTCAATTTGCGCCCATTCTGTTAACAATTAGTTTGAATTGACTACCCAGATTGATAAGAAATGTGTTGTGTTCCATCGTCAGAAGTTCCGAGAGCTTCGCATCTGGCGCATAGCCCAAACCTGGCATAAATGATCACCTTTGCAAGTATAGACAAAGTTTGCTTAATGGTACAAAATTGGTCTCGGGAGCGACTTAAGAGAATTAGCTGGCCAACGTTTTTTTTTTTTTCAAAGGAAGAAGTCCTCTTCAAACGCGCAAAAATGAAATTATCTTCAAAATGGGTTACCGAAGATTATCGAACAAAACGGCGAATAATTGATCTAAATCAGATAATCTTAACTATTTTAATTACATTGTCGAAGTAAGTGAAAAAATTATCAGAACTTAATCTTATTAAATATCAGCTACTCTGTTGCGGGATGAGAAATTTCAAGTGCAGGTGTTGATTCCGAATATTTGGATACCTTAAGCAGGTATGGAGTTTGAGCAACGATGATGATTATCACAATGGAGACTTTCCTTGGAGTGTTTGAGAGAAAGATTCGGCGGAAGATTTTTGGAGTTTTGCACGTTGGCTACGGTGAGTATGGTCGGCGATGGAAAAATGAGCTGTATGAGCTTTTCGATGGCATACAGGGTGAACGATATGAAGTGTTACCTATTGTAAACCCCATAACTTTTTTGCGTGAAATTAGTTTTTATTGATTTCAAAGACAAAATTGTTCAAAAATGATTACAATTTTAACATACATATATTCACTTTAGCTCGATATGACCACCTTTTGCCTTGACTATAGCCTTCAAACGGTCAAAAAATGAGTTGCATGCTGCTCGAATGTGATCTTGAGGTATTTTGGCCCATTCTCGTATAATCGCTTTTTTCAACGCATCCATACTGACATATTTTTTAGTCATCACCTAAATGGGCCAGATGGACTATTCCCATCGAACTTCATTTTTCAATATGCGTCGAATGCTGTCTTGCGATGTTTTCAGTTCTTTGGCCATTTTTCTTCCACTTCGACGTGGATTTCGTTCAAGTCGAGCCTTCACTTTCCGAACCATTTCTGGCGTTGTTGCGGTTTTTTTTTTGGTCCACCTCCATAGCGTTTTGCAATGCTACCAGTATTATTGTAACGTTTTATAATGCGATACACAAATATTTTATTCACTTTGAGGTGACTGAGCTCACGAACAATGGCTGGTTGTGATTTTCCAGCAAATATAACGCAATTACACACACTATTACGTTTGAATTCCATCACAGAAAAAAAAAAAATTCAACACAACTGAGACGCAAATGCCTTTGATGGCTTATAAACAATATATTGAACTGTCATTAGAACAATTTTGACGTTGATGTCATGAGCTGTTTTACAGATACAAGCAGTGTGAAGTTCATATCGTTCACCCTGTAGACATAGCGCAGCGAATAAATATCCAGTGGCTTCGTTGGCTAAGTCATGTCGTACGAATAGATACAAACACTTCGGCTCTGAAAGTATTCGATGTGGTACCAGCTGGTGGTAGCAGAGGAAGAGGAAGGCCTGGTTTGCGTGGGAAGGAGCTTGGCTTTGCATGGTGGATCCAACTGACGCTGGTTAGAACGAAGAAAGAAACGACAGGCGCGCTTTGTTAAACTCGTTTAAACTTAGCGGTTATTGCGTCAATCAAGAAGATGAAGAGTCAAGAGTCGGTCAAGAAGTTCATGAGAATTTAAACCAAAAACCTGCTATTCAGCAAAAGTCATCAACATCTTTGGAAGTTTTTTAATGCACTTCAAGCAATTTGATTTCCTCCATGAAGACCTCCTCTTCTAGCCGAGTTATTTCCGCATATTCGGTGACAGGGTATAGCCCAGCGCCTAGTTTCAGGGAATACGTAGGTTGTGCAAATAATTCGTAATCTAGTCCAAGCAATTTTGCTAGTTATGCGCCAGTGCTTAGGCCGGTGCTTTAAAGAAAACGATTCCATTTGATTCATTTGATAAACCTGTAGAATCTTCAAGTTAGCGCACATTCACTCACCGATCGTCCTATATCACACGCTGGATTTTGTGGACCACTTCTGTTATGGTGTCCTCAATTGGATGATTAGAACGTTTGGCACCAGTTGAGACTTCACCAAGATTGAATAAACCAGCGGTGACTAGTTTCAATCGCTGGTGAGAGTTCCAATAATAAATATTATTATGGCCGAAAGATCACTGCATCGGCAGGGAGTGATAGTTGACTCATTGACTCATTTATTCGCAAAAATGCTATTGGAAGTGTTAACTCAGAGGCAATACATTTCTGTAATAATTAACGACAACCACGAAAGGTCCATAAAGAACTTGAAGGGCAAAACGCCTTAGATACAACCTCGGAATGGTGAAGGAAAGAGTATGTGTAGGGGATTGTGTAAATCTAAAATGACCTGGACTTGGTGGACAAAAACGAATCAAATTACAGCTATATCAAGACTGTGTAAACTACAGAGGCTGGCGTGCGTAAGCATAACAGGGGCTATGAGAATTACCCCAATGCACTCAAAAACCTGCCGGCTCTTAGTGAGGTCTCCCTGATTTAGATACCAGGCCACGAGGCCCACAAAGGAAACGATAATCCAGACTTTTATGTCAAAAAACGGACAGAAGAGATATTAATTAGACCAACCCCATTTTTCGGCTTCACAAAAACGACCTAAAACAGAGAACCAAAAATGGATCCAAATATAATAAAAACCGTTGAATACTGAAGCGGCACAAATGGCTTTAATCACTCCAGAAAGTTCCTGAATTTTACTACCAACAGAGCAAAATCTACCCTAACCCTAGAAAAAAGGCCCTCAGATTACGTTGTGGAGCACTTACAGGCCACTTTACCTGCAATAAACATTTCAATGCAATACGACATGCGAGCTCTAGTTTACGCAGGTTATGCTGTGATGCAGAGGAGCCCATAGAACACCTAATCACCATTGTAGAGCATTCACAGGAGATATAGAATCCTGGGTTCGCACCTACTAGAGGATGAAGACTTATACCTAAATGCTCCCTCCTAAGGAGCTCATTCGATTCCTCGCAATACTAAGCACTTAGGGGCGCACAATAGAGCAATCAAGTCGCAGTGTGTAAAAGCCTTAGATTAATCCATGCAACCATTACCAAGCTACACAGCCTATTAAGCAATTGGAATTTTGCGAGTTAAATTTGGTAAGCCCGTTAGGAGGCTTAGAGCGATACTTACTTTTTTCTCAAGCGATAATCTACGTGCAATTTAAACCTTAGACATGCGTCGGGTTCGCGCTTCATAGTGCAATTAAGTTAAGGGATTAAATGGGTTTCGTGGGTTCAAAGAATCTATTTTTTTCGGCTTATTAATTTCTGCAACATCTCAAGAATATTATCCTAAATTTTCAAGTCGATCCGAATAATAGTTTCGGAGATACAGCCTTTGAAAGGTGTGCGCTCCAAGCCACTTTTATTGTTGCTCAAAACTTTAAACGCGTTTTTCTCGGAACCGTGTTTTCAAAGTCGGATGTCAAATGTTCTCGAAAACTATTCAACCGATCTTGATGAAATTTTACACAGGTGTTCGAAATACAATTTCCTCGGGCTTGAACGAAGGATTTTGTGTTTTTTCAATTACAACTATTTAAAAAAAAACAAAATGTCAAGCAAATTTGACCGAAATTTTCATTTTTTTGGAAAAATGTCTGCCAAAATTGCAATTTTTACTTTTTTTTTCTTTCCTTCGCTCAAGCACGAGTTTATGGTCTTAAGTAAAACACTTATTTTTGTTTTTTTCATTTTTGATAATCCTGTCAGGGGTTATGCTGACAACGCGGACGCACCTTTTTTTCGAGGGGTCACCGGAAATTACGTCACAATGGAGGAGTTATAATTTTTTTTTTTAATTTCAAAAATTATTATTTAAATATGTATCTATAAGACAGAAAAAAGTTTGAATTAAATAAATAATTTTTTACATAGAAAAAAATATTGAAAATAGGCCTTTTTTACCCGACGAAACCTATGTAACCCCTTAAGGGAAAGTCCAAAAATCCCGAGAAAGTTTTCAAGCAACTACACAATTTACACAACACATTTCCTGCAGGGAATCGTATGCACATTCACACACATACGCACATTCATGTATTCTTAGCAAAATGAAGTGAAGTGGAAAAGGCGCGTTCAGAGCTGGAAAAGTGTTGCGGAAAATGCGTTGTGCAAGTACGTACGTATGTATGTATGTATGTATGTAATGTGTGCATGTTTATATTAAACATCGACGGCGCGAATTGCCGTTATTTAATGCGCTAACAAATTATAGCGCAGAAAGAAAAAACAAAAATAAACACGCTCCGTCCAGATCAAAATATGCGAAACAATATGCAGAAAACGTAGCTGCATACATACATACACACACACACATACACACATAAGCATTTGGGCTATGAATTTTCCGATTGAATCACACGGTCAGCAGCAACAAGAAGAAGAGAGCGACGAAAAAAATATGAAAGAAAGAATTAGAAATTTTTCACTGCGCGTTAGCCTGTTGGGCAATGCGATTTCCAAATCAAGCTGTCACGCTACCGATCGTGAGTATTTTGAAATGTTTTGAAATGCATTATGAACGAAAAGTTTCTAAACACGAAAATCTGCACGCAAACGGTGTAGATTCTCACCGGAAAAGGGCGGCGCGCGTGCAATTCGTGTTTTCGAAAACATGTATCGTATAACGGTTTAATCAATTTAATGCGTGTGCATGGGCCTCAACATACTCACATACATACTGTATGCAAGCATGTATGTGTGTGTTGCTAAAATGGACCATGACGGGGGCACACACGCCCATTTCGAGCACAATGAACTTTTTACGTTCACTTATTGGCGATTTTGAAAACATGCGCCAGCCATTCCGCATGCGGCCAAGGGAGGGGGCGAGCGGTGAGGTTAAATCGTTAAGGCTAATCGTTAGAGCCCACTTAGCCGTACCACATACTCGTGTGAATGTATGTGCGCATGCATGTATGGGTGTAGTTGTGTAGTTAAATAATTTGCGAAAATGTTTAGTTTTCCAATACGAAAAAACGAAAAACTTATACGCTGTTACAGCACTGCTTGAAGCCAAATTTTCACCTCTGTTTTTAATTTTTTTTATTTTTACTTTTATTTTCCGGTTTTTTCTTCACTTAACTATGTGATAAATCTTTTTTGAGTCTATTCGCACGCATTTTGTTTTTTTGCTTGGCTCGTTTATTCGCGAATTTTTGAAAACGTTTTCCAACTGCTTGCCACATTCGTGTATACACCAGCGTACAGACGTGTGTTTGTGTGTATGTGTGTATGTGCTTAAGTGTGTATGTAAGCAGGCATGTTTGTATGTATGTATGTATGTCTACCATAAACGCACACTTTTTGTTTCCACTTTTAGAACAAACCATAAATTCTCTCCATTTAATACAACAAAAACCCGAAAAAAAATCTAAAATCAAATAAAAAAAAATAGAAAAGAAAATACAAAAAATACAAAGAAGCAGCAGAAATAGCTGAATAATTTCAAAATTGTGTGCACTTTCAGCGCACAAACACACGCATGCACACATATCTATTTGTAGGTATACTTAAATCCATGAATAGATGTGTGTGTATGCGTGTATGTATGTATGTACTCCAACCGTCTTCTACTATACAATTTTCCAGTTTTGAACTATATCTGCTTTTTTCGAACACTGCCAAGTCCTTAAAAATGTAATGGGTTCTTAAAAATAACCTCTTCAAAATCATTTTCATTGAATTTCCCCCAAATTGCACTGCAAAAGTGTTGTATAAACGTTTTTTACTGTTAAGTAAATTTTCACTTATTCACTTTTTAATTTCACTTTTTCTTGACTTCTTTCACTCTTCTTCACTTTTTTTTCTTTAACTACACCGCCTCGCCTTTCGTTGCTCACTGTAGCCAGTCAATATCCGTTCCAACACCCGTCGCTACATATTCACCGTTTAAGTATAGACCCGCTTTACCGTTTCAAAAACACCAACAACCGATCCATGCCGTCCTATAGAACAACGTCGTGTGTTCTTCTCGTCGTCCAAAACTTTTCTGATTTTTGCAGATCGAAACGAATGTTTTCACACTCTGAAACTGTAACAGAATAATTTGGCTACAGAAAAAGCTCTCAGTAACGGTTAGGAGCCGAAGTGCTGCGCTCAGTGGCGATCCCTCAAGCAGCGCTATTTCACATACCTTTAGAAAGACACATGTATATATGTGTGTGTGTGTATGTCAAGAGATGTGGTGCCGCCTGCTGAAGTGTTTGGGGTACGGTGAATTTGGTAAGCATCTCTTGTCCATTTCTTGGCATTTCCAATTCGCTCAAAGCGTTTCGCTAAATTATAGACACTCGGTGGGAGATAAAAATAAATAATGTTTCCTCATTTAAAAACTATTGCATAGACTACGTGCATATGTATGTGCATACACACTTACTCACATTCATACATTCATACAAACATACATACATACATAGATATGTGTGCGTCCATCTGCACGCATGAGATTAAATCAATGAAAAGGAAAATGAAAATGAAAATGCCTCGTATTTGTTTTGCTACGCTCTGATTGATGGAAAGTGCTGTTGAAGTTCGGTTACGCCGGTGTTTGACACACCAAAAATGTGGTAATGGGCTTGTTTACTCCCTTCGTCTCATGCTCTTCCTCTTCCTTGGGGATCGCTGGTGTTTTAGCTTGTTTATGACCCACTCATTGTTTAATTGCTTCTGTTTTCGCGTTTTTATCGATTTCATTTCTTAATTTTTCATAATCATTCGCATGTTTTTTAAACTTGTTTTTGTCGCGCGTTTCATACCATTGGAAAATTGATAAATTAATATTGAAAAGAAAAAAAGAGAAACATAAAATGCCACATAAAATGATCATAAATTAGTTGGTTTAGCTTGGCGCACAATCGAATAATTTTTTTAAGGGTTTTTTCCACTTTAATATTTTCGAGATTTTTAATGTTGAAAAATTCAACATCCCATAGAAAATTTACATACTAGGAGTGCCTGTTGACACATTTTATTTCGAATTAAACATCAATTTTGTTTCTAAATAACTTTTTAATTAAATAAAATAAATGATTTTGTCTGATGGAAATCTTTATTTTGAGTTTTACGGCTTTTTTATTGCTTGTCTGTTTGTATACCGCAAATGTCCAGTTCACAAGTATCAAATATGACTGGAGTACGACGCCTTTTGCCAAAATAATAAATCTTCCGATAGGGTGATTAATTTTGTGCCACCTTAAACGTATTTATTTATTGACATGTTCAATAATATTTCTCTTCTAATCCTTCAAAGCTTATTTTTCTTCTTCTTGATTGACGCGTTTTCGGCTGAGTTCAACAAAGCGCATCAGTCGTTTCTTTCTTGTACTAAACGGCACCAAGTGAAGCCAAATCCTTCTCTCATCAGATGTTGTCACCGTCCAAGAGAGATTCTCTGTTGGATTTCAAGACTGACATTATTACTCTTCAAAGCTCCATCTGAATAATCCATAGCAGGAAATAGCGCTGGAAGCCTTATTTTGGCAGCTCCTTCACTGCTTTATAGAACTCAAGTCTTCTTCCTTTTAAGCATTTTATTGGAATAAATATAATTTAGAATAAATATTTTCCTTTCTTTGATATTTGCCTATTTTCGAAAACATCCTTTAAACCGGCAGAGTCGAAATGCATGCATTTGCAGCTGAGCATAAACTTTTTTCATAGCGCTCTAGTACAAGAATTGTGCCTAAATTTCGCACTGCAAAGTCTTAGAAAAATTCTTAAGAACGATACCAGAATCGCATTGCGCGCCACTTTAAACAATTTCCAAATATTAGGCAATATTCTATAAATTTAGCAGTTGCGTAAGCGATCCCTTGACTCGTTCCAACAATTGATCCAAAGTGGTGGCAGAATATAAATATCTTGGTGTCATTCTCACTCTCAAAATAGCATTCGACAAGCACTTAGAAGCCAGAAATACTTTAGCAAAAGCTAGTATTAATTGCACATGGAACGATTTTTCAGCGAAGCCATTCATTTCATTACAATCAAAATGGAAGCTGTTCCAAGCGGTATGCAGAGCTTTACAAACTTACGCAGCGCAAGTTTGGGGTTATGCCTTATTTCATGAAGTAATTAACCTTCAACGTTACTTCATTAAAATAATCTTCAAACTATCCGAATTCACTCCGAACTTTGCAATAATACTAGAAACTAATTTAGAAGATAGCCACATTTATTCTTTAGAACTACAAATGAAGTATATCTGGAACAGATTCCCACATAAACTAACACAAGGCATCTTAAGTAAAAATGTGTTTTGGCTTAAGCATCTCAACGACATGGGAATGGAGTTCGGTCTGAAGTTTGAAGAAAACATCGCCGCTGCAGACTGGCAACATCGCTGTGTGCAGCTTCTTACCAAAATGAAAATAAAAGACCTTAACATGGCAAGGCAAAAAGCACAATCAAGCGCGACGCGAATTTATAAATATTTACACTAGTCAAAAAGGGAATCATATGTTAAAGAGGATATGCGACTAACTGACATTACAACAATTTTCAAAGCAAGATGTAGTTTACTAAAGTTAAATGCAACTACGTATGAAAATACCCAGAAAATTTGCATCCACTGCAATTTAAACGAGGAAGAAAATATGCAGCACTTCGTAGGAAGATGACCGTTTCTGAAGGAGATCAGAATACTGATACCTAAACGCAGCGAGGCTAAATGAAGCAGAAGTAATAGATATATTTAATGACCACAATTGCAAAAGACTAACTTGCTTTGTATACTCAGCCTTACGCTATAGATAATTTCTTATTGCAGAGTTTAATTAGTGATTTATTTTTGAGCTGTGATAGACAACATTGTTATTGTCACAAATTTGTTATTTCTTTTTTTATGTATTTATATATGTATGTATTTAAATGAATTATTGTATAAATTATTGAAATGTAAGTTCTGCACAGGTGCACAGTGCCATATTCCAATAAAAGAGAATGTCAAGTACCTAGGACTCATATTAGACAGGAAACTCACGTAAAAACCTAATATTGAGGAAAGAGTAAAGAAGGCCAACGATGCATTATATACTTGCAAAAAAGCGGTCGCTATTAAATGTGGACTAACACCTCGTATTACACATTGCCTCTATATTTCTTAAGTTAGGGCAATCTTAATATTATATATGGAATATTTGTATGGTGGCCATCTGCTCAAAAGGCGAGTTACGCTAAAATCATGAGTAAGGACCAAAGAATAGCTTTCTAATGCATCTCTGGCGCTTTAAGGACTACCCTAAGCAAAGCGCTAGAAGTGCTCATCAATTTACCTGCACTAAATCTGGTAGCCGAATGCGTTGGTGCGTGACTATCATTCGGAATTCACAGAGAGAACATAGGTTCGAATCTCGGTCAAACATCAAAATTAAGAAAACATTTTTTCTAATAGCGGTCGCCCTTCAGCAGGCAATGACAAACCTCCGAGTGTGTTTCTGCCATGAAAAAGTTCCTCAAAAAAATTTAGTGCCGTTCGGAGTCGGCTTGAAACTCCATTTTGTAGAACAGCATCAAGATGCACACCAAAACTAGGAAACCCCCAAAAAAGGTGTACGCGCCAATTGAACATACAGGGTTGCCCATATTCGACGGACCCGACGGATTTCGATGACCCTTTGGGCCCATTCCAATCGACGAGGCATGTCCGCAGGCCACAATCTTTGCGTCAATTGAATCTTATACGGGAATAAATGCAAATCAATGCGGATAATTCGTTGTAAAGTGGTCCGAGCAATGCCCAACTGCTGAGATCGGCGATTTTGGGATGTCCTTGTTTTGATTTGGCCTCTTTGGATTAAAAAGAGCATCACCAGTCGAAAACCTTTCGTACAAACGTTTAATGGTGTTCTTAGAAGGCCCACTTTTCACATTATTTAATTTTTTTATACGCACGTTGAGTTTTCACAATTGACTTCTTTTGTTGAATGTAAATTTCAACAATTTGGGAGCCCTTGCGTGGCGAGTACTGTTTCATGGTAAAAATCGGCTTGGACTGACGCTTCCACCGCGGTATGTCATTAAGCGATCTGACGTCTTTGTCAAAAGATACAGGGTTACCAGATGGGTCCGTCGAATATTAACAACCCGTATATACAAATCTGGTAGGGAAACACGTGGTCGCCGCCTCGACGCTCAGACTCAAAAGTATAGCGCTATGGAAATACCGGTGTTTTTGCCACGCTTCTATTTTGCACTCTCTGAATAGTCACAAACAAGAAATAGACTACTCTGTTCCTAGAGTCACCTTCGAAAGGCTCTTCAAAACGAGTATATCGCCAAGAAAGGTGTGGCAGACATCAAGCCCATGGAGAAGGAGGGAATTCAATTTTTATACAGACGGTTCCAAGCTAGACGATAAGGTTGTTATGGAGTCTTTTCGAAGCAATTAGAACTGGAACTATCCGTTCGACTACCAGACTACTGCAGCGTCTATCAGGCAGAGGTTAATATAAAAGTGGCTATAAAAGAAGTGGCTACATATCGAAATACGCATGCCATAACAAAACCGACTATAAATATATTCTCTGATATTCAATGAATGCGGCTATACTAAGATAGAAGATTGCACAGGAATGCCGGGCAGCCCTAAATGATATTAGTGTCGTATTCAGTATGTATGTGTTGACGTACTTAATATTACAGAAATTTCCTTACAGGTTTTTATAGAACTTTAGATTATCTAAAGAGGCGTTTATGAACCTACTGTCCAGTACAGAAAACCAGTTGCAGCAGTGCACCCGAGCCAAATCCATTCCAAATATGTTAAAGCTAGCCACAGTTCTGCGACTTTATGCTCAGGGATCGTACCAATTGATTGGTAATGAAGGTATGCTAGGACTTGCTCAAACCACTGTGTACGATGATGCTGAAGATATTGAAGTGGAGTCAAATAACGGAGAAGTAGAAAACATAAGAAATGAAATTTTGAGAAATCTAAAAAGTATTAAATAGAAACCTTTACGCCACAGTTTCTGTTTTATTTTTGTTATAAATTTTCTCTATTCAATTATTCGACATTCGAAAAAAATATGTACTTCAGTTCCTCTACGTATTTCAGCCCATACCTACCAAGGGAAAATAAAAATTTATTTCTATAAACATCACAAAAAAAAAAACATTATTAAGCTTAATCCATTTTGCTGCCGTTCTCACTGGTGCTCCCAAGCAATTCAGCTCAGTTGTAAATTTCTCCCATTTTTTTGCTGCTTGAACTTCGGTGCAAATCCCTTTTGCGAATTGTGGATTCGCCTTTCTAATTGTTGTTTGGTACTCACGACTTCCGCCCTGCATAAAATTAACAAAATTAGTATATATTTATTATTTGGTTACTATAAAACCATAAATAATCGCAAACGACTTACACTTTAACAAGTTTTCCCACAATACGCTACACGATCGAAAGCAAAATTGCATTCGACTCTAAATTCGGTAAACAACGAAAATTTCGACAGGCATGCACCGCTCATAATACCAAATTGACATTCGATTTTCGATCTTCGACAACCAGCGAATATCGAAGATCGAATGTAACTCATAATAGGGGCCTATATATAAAAAAATTAGAATATTCTATCACAAGAAGACTTAAAACATAATTAAACTATTGACAATTGGCGACTCTGAAGAGAAATTGGACCAAAAAAGAATATTTGAACTGAATTAGGTGAGACGGAATGTATTTAAGAGTACGCAAGAGCGGTTTAATGGGGCAGCACAAAAGAGGTTTAGAATAATTTGATGAAAATAAGTGACAAGTAAAAATCAAATTATGTATAGTTTTTCTTTTTTTATTTCCATGTTACCAAATGTGTTCAGTTTTCTTCCATTGTGATCTGAATTTATTTTGTTTTCATTCATTTTTTTTTGTTTATAAATATTTTTAACGGTGAAAAAATTTTATGTTTGTAAATCCCTTTGTACGTGAACCGCAATTCGTTCACTGCATGTGTTTATACCTACTTATTTATTGTTAAATCATTTTTCCAAAGAAAATATGATTGTATGTACATCTGCATGTCATGCATGTCTGTATGCTTGATTCAATTGCACTTTTTGCATTACCTTAAAAATGTAAAGTTGTATTTATGCTAGAAGTGTTTACAGAATTGAGTAAGCAAAGCTTCCTCGAATTAAGCGTGATGAGAAATTTGTATGTGCATACAAAAGTGAATAAATACCAAATAAGTGTGTATGGATGGGTGTGCATATGTGTGCACGTTTGTGTGTATATGAATTCAAGTGTTTATAATAAATCATTTGCTTTTATAAACAAACTGAACTGCAATAATATTCATTTATCGAACATCTCCTACCTTTGATTTTCATTTCCTCATGTAAACAAACAGCCGAAATTGAACGAACGGAAATTAAACATAGGTGGGGGAAAATGAACGCGCCATCTAACGTTTAATCATTGAAACTTTTGACACATGTAAAACACAAAAAATCTTAATAAAATTCTGAGCAACCCTACCGATACAGAGTTGCTATACAGACTAATGGAGATAAAATATCTTCTAGAGGTAAATTTTTAATGAAATGTAATAGATAAGTCTTCACCTGAACGTCACGTACACGATGTAAAAAACCAGTACTTTATTTTGAGCCCATTTGACTATTAAGTGACGTCAGTATGCACGTGCAGATATTTTTGGTTTTTAACTCACTTTCGCTAACCCCTTTTTTGTTTGTTTGTTTATTTTCTGTATTGGCGTTACGCCACATGGGAGAATCGTCTACTATATCATTCTTAACTTAGCGCCTCGACACAATATTTTAATGACTTTCATTGGTCAATTTCAGTGAAATTGCCAATCGCGATAGGAAATGAAATGAAGTTGGCAATTCATATTATGCAATATTTTAACAGACATCTCGACCATTTGCGGCCAGAAGAAAGGCACATACGTTCAGTCCATCACAGCTCCATCTAAAGTTTATTAAGGCAACTGGGTATGAATTAGTTACTGTGATGAATAAAGGGAACAAAACACTATAAAGTTGAAGTGCAAACCTCTAATAGATCTAATTTAATCTAAGTCATATATTGCCGAAATCTCTGAAGTAATGAGCTGCTATTTTACAGGTTTGACATATGCTTTTGCTTTCTTTGCGAATCTCGGCGTCCTTTTTTCCTCTCCGTCGTATAAATCAAACAATGCTTTCAACCAATCAAGACTGCGGGTTACTTGACGATATTTTCAAAATGACTGTAACATAACATGGCTATGCTCACCCTTAAAATATTATCATCGCATTCAATCAAGTTTAACAGCTGTTATAAAAAGATAATTAAGTGCCAAGATATTGAGTAAGGCCACGCAATGTTGTATGCGTGTGTCTGAAATATGAATTGATTACACATATTCTTCAGGTAGGTTAAATAAAGTGATAGACAGAAATGTAAGACAGTTAAATATATTTATACTTATGAACCTATTATGAAAGTAAAAAAAAAAACATAGCATAGTTGGATTTCTTGCAATGATTCTATCTAATTATATAAAAGAAATGTATAAAGAGAATATGTGGAAATCGAGGCCTGATAAGCCAAGAATATTTAACCAATCAAAAACCAATTGGAACTTATTAGAATTATAGTGTGAGTTAATATTGGATATATTAATAATTTTTCAACCAGATTGTGTTAGCGGAATGGTTAAAATACCTCGACTTTTTGTTTTTTTAATGAAAACAGTACAGATAAATTCACTTTCTTTCCTCTAAATATCTCCGCAGCAACCTTTCTCTCAAAGAAAAAGAATTATTAAAATATTTCATTTTTAATGCAACCCTGCGCGCCAATCCCGATGAACACTGCCATTGCTCTGAACTGTCAACGAAAAATATACAAGACGTGTGGTAAAACAAATCGAATTTGGAATTTGACAGTTTGTTGCAACAACAATAAAGTTATGTGGTGAAGTTAGCGTTCAGTCATTAGTTTTCTTCGGAAAGGAATTAACGTGTATTTCTATAAATTACGCTTGTCGAGAAATAATAAAAAATAAACAAATAATTGAAGATATTTTCAATTAAAAAGCCAATCTTTTGTAAAGTTTATTATAAATTCAAACAAGCGACGCATGTGGATTACGCGCTGCATGGGTGGAGCAGGCATAAGGATTGCAATTCGAATTCAAAGTGTTCCTGACGAAAGAATTAAAGACGCAGAAAAAATCGAAGCTAACTGCAAGAAAGAGGGTTTAAAACGTAGTGCAAACAAATTGGAGATGAAGTGAAAATAAAATAAAAAAGAAGCGAATCAAATAAAAAGTGTGAAGCAGCAAATTAGAAGCTGAAAGAAAAAAGTGCATTTGCATTCTTATTGCATTTTTTTGTGAGTTATTCATCATATTTTATTGTTGAGTTGAGAAATGAAAGGTTTGGTGCAATTTAATAACGATTTTCTTCCGGTTGTGTTGGCATTGAAATTATAAAACTTTTACGGAAATTAAATTGTTTTGAAATTTTAAGATAATCGAAGAATCAACACCGGAGAATCAATCGTATTAAGTAGAAGAAAGAATCGGTGTATTAAGGTTTAAAAGTGCTAATTAAATTTAGAGTCAAAGAAAAATGCAGGCGTAGCACTAAGAAAGCACAACGAAACCGAAGCATAGAACAAGGCAATGCAATGCAAACAAACATATCAGCAGAAAATTGTATATAAGCATAATAAAACTGTTTTGGAGTGGGGGGTTGTATTGAAGAACAGCCAAAGGAGGAGAAAAACACAAGCGCCATTGGAACATTTTCGTCTGCTATGGGGGCTGCCTCCCGCAATTGTTGGCGTCGGCGAAGGTGTGGTGTGGTGGTGGATTGGAAGAACAGAATGGAAAGAGGGCATTGATGTTTGTATTTGTATTGTTGCTGCTAGCGGTGGAGGTAGCGGCAATAAAGTGGTAGTCTAGGCGGCAGCAAAATATCTGAGAGTGACATGAACAAATAAACTAATGTGAGATTTTCTTTTAAAAATTGTACAAAAATATACAAATTGAAGTATGTAAAATGCGTGAACTATATCTACTGGTTACCTAGTCACATACATATATTGACTTGCATGTACTTAGAGCGAACTGGGTGACAAATTCTTCAACGTTCCCACGAGAGTTGGTTCTACGCAAGGTTGTCTACCATTTTTGGGTTCTATGTTACTCTTACGACCCGTATTTATATCCGACCAAAGACTGTCAGTCCAGTAGAATTCCCAAAACATGCATGGGAAATGTTAACGCTGCCACAACAAAAAAAAAACAACAACTAGCTCTTCAGCATGGTGAAAAGATTTCTGTCATCCTTGAGTTCTTCAGCCATCACCAACCTACCACCAAGCCATTAATAAAAGTCAGGAAACCTCAAAAAAATTAACAAAAAAAAAAAAAACAATTAAATTAAACTAAATTCCAAAAAAAGGAAAAACAAAAATAAATAATTGCAATAAATTAAATTAAATTAAAAAAATCAAAAAAAAAAAAACAACTGAACTCAAATTTTTTCCTCTACTTTTGTGCTTATTACACCGTGTTAATCACTTTTTTGTCGTTTTTTTTGTAAAGTAAAAAATATAAAATATAATCCATATAAAATTGAGTAATGCTGCTGCAAACCTTTGCCTTAAATCGTATAAATCGGTTTATTTCGCCTTTATATTATCTATACTCGTCTATCCGATAAACGAAAATTCAAGCTCAATTAGGCGGTTGATAATTCTTTAATTCTAATTCAAATTTTTGAGACTCAGATTTATCAATTTTTTTTTGCACTCAGATTGATTATTTCTTTTGTATATTTTTATTGCAAATTTATAGCCTTTGTTGCACATTCCCGTCCGTTCACTGCTTACAGAATTTATTGAAGCAATTCCGTGCATATACAAAAAAAGAAAAATAATTCAAAATTAATTTCCGGCGCATAAAAATCTTTTCAAAGCTGGATTATAATAAATCCGACGATATTGGATCTCTACAGGAAAACAATTCTGGAGTGACCAACAAAATGGTGAAACGGTAAGTCTTACTTTGAAAGAATATTTTTTAAAATCTAATTAATTTCCAATGCAAATTGTAGAGTTAATGCCGAGCTAAAAGTGGTGCTCCAATCAATCAAATTAAAGCAAATTATCACAAGTCATTATTTGAAATACGACAAAAACAAAAACATGTTTAAAGCACGCCATAAACCTCAGTCTATTCTCGGCACTTATAAAGATGTGTGGATGTGTGTGGATAACCACTTGCTAAGTGCGCCAAATTGATTTTTATCGAATTACGTGTCAATGCGATTAAACAAATTGCAGTTCGGTTCAGTCACATCATAAATGTGTGCATATGTAAATATGTATGCATGCACACAGTAAATTATCATAGATGCAAAAACCAATTGGATTGCCATTGCGCACAAATTTATAAAGCAATCCTGTCCCTTATCAGCCTTGTGATGGAGTACTGTGTGCAATAAAGCAATTCGAGTGTCTGATTCTGCTTCTTGTCATTCGTGCCATTGTCCGATTGTGTAACAGCTGAGGTCTATGAGCGATTTGAGAAACTGCGTCTTTGACTTTTTATTTACTGAACAAAAAAGCGTACGAATTTGAATGCTTACTATAAATATATCTGTGAATTGCGAGCTAATGCATACATTTCTGTAAAGGTACTGCTTATTTGTCGGCGAAATACATATAAAAAAAATATTTTTTTTTATTTTTTTTATTTACGAATACGAGTAAGTCCAACAGGCATAGGGGCTAACTAACATGAGCGCAGTGCGGCACGTGTTCAGAACACGGGCTTTTTTGTTTAAGACAACTCAGCTACTAATACTCTTTCAACACCTGGTAGTGTTTTTGATGATCTCACTAAAAAGTAAATATTAAACTTTCGCTTATATTTTCTTAGTTCCTATTCAATGTAATTCAAGTGGTTGTTTGTAGTGCTAAGGTTGTTAAAGAGAAATATGTATTCCAAAATGCGTTCATATATGTATGTATGCACACATATATAGTTGCGAACACGAAAATAGCAGTACCAAAAAAAGATTAGGTTTTTCTTACAAAATTTGTAATCTACGATGCGATTAGAAAACTTTCATAATTGTTTTGAATAATTATTCCATTGTTTAACTAAACACATGTTTAAATAAATTCTATAACGAAAAACAAAAATTTGTATAACAAAAAAAATAGCAATTCATTGAATCTACCAATTGCTCAAATCGCTGCTTCGGAATCTTTAGCCACGCATCTTTAACAATTTTCCTAATTTTGTTGTTGTTGATTCTTACTCGGTTTGGCATTTTGTACAGCTCTTTTTAAGTCCCCCCACAGATTTTCTATAGGTTTTAGGTCGGGGCAATGAGCTGGCCATTCCATAACCTCAATTTTATTTGCGCGAAAACAATCATTGGTTGTTGTTGTTGCATCAGCATATTCGTTCTCAATACGTGTACGGGGAATGCTACTGGAGTGACAGCCTTTGAACTGATATATAGATCTCGGTAATTGCGGTAATGTAGAAGCGACTTTTGTAGGAACGTGGTGAAAAGCATTGGTTGCATGACTGCACTTTCTCACGTGAAAAAAAAAAAGAATTTCGCGCCGTTTATATTCGATCAAGGTAAAGATCCCAAGTGCTCATCTCTCCATGCAATTCGATTTTTTGCAGAAAACGAACTACATCGAATAGCTCAATTGACCATCACAGTCCTCGAATTTAAAGCCGATAGGGCACTTCAAACTATTAAGGGACTGTTGTAGATTTCGGGATCTGTTCGGAGATCATCAGTACGTTAATATCTCGCCAACAAATTTGCAAATTCAGTCCGAATTTGGGAATACTAACTGATAAGCTTCGGTTTTATCCATTGTTTGTTCAGTTTAAGCTACTACAAACTTTGTTTGACGCCTTTGATATGAAATCTTTGTTTTTTAAACAAATACCTACCTGTGTTTTGAATGAAACTCCTGGAAAAAGAAATGTATTAATTTTAATTTAATGTACTTATATTATATATTCTGTGTTCTGAAAAGCTATACAAAATTTAAAAAATTTTTATTAAACAATAACCATTGTAAATTAATAAATTTACGTTCACATATTTTGATAATTTTCTTAATCGCTTAACCGATAACCGTTTTAAACGAAACGCGCTCGTGCTAGCGGTGAACATACTCTTACCTGCCAACCCGAGTGCTGCTCGCATGTTTCAACATGTTTGCTTAACATACGAGATATGAACGAATCGTGCTTGCCAATCGCAACTTGTCATTTGTTCTTAATATTTTTAAACAATATAAACTTATAAATACAAAATAAAAAAACCTGCTGTTTTTTGGTAACATGCATATTTGTGAAAAACCCGAGCGTCAAGGTGCTAAAAACTAGATAATTTTCCTCGACATAAGCTTTAATATTTTCCCCACAAATATTTCCCGTTCGTTTTCATTCGTTGTAGAAAAATTATCACGAAATTGATATCATAAGTTATGTGTTTTTAATTTGAGTGCTCTTACTCGGCAATTTTACTTCAACAGAGCTTTTTTTCTTTGATATTGTATTACAGAAATGTCCACCGCCAATCTCCCCACCATAGGCTTGCTCCTACTTTCTACTTTTCGTACACCAACTCACCCACCCAACCCCTTAAAAATACGATTCCCGTGCATTGGCACAAGTGAAGGCAGCAGCATCGCGCCGCCATTAGAACGCTAGCACCACCGCATCTCTGCCAACATCCAAAATAAATCTGCTTTTCATGCGATGCGTCTGCGGAAAAATTAACGCATGCGCTGCTCTGCCACAATTGCAATCCAATCCAACTCAATCTAAAATGCAATTCTGTGCGAGAACTCGAAAATGTCGAGTATGTGAGTGTGTTCATATGTATGTAAGTGCGCACATTTGTATGCGTGTGCTAACATATTTTTGTACATCAACGCGTACGCTTTGTTTTTAGATAAAATTTTATACATTTTTGAATGCGATTGCTTCGGAGGCAATCCGAGCGAGTTGCAGCTGTGAACGCTAAAGTGACGATAAAATGAGTGTCCAAGTGATGCCCCAAAAGGTGGAATATAAATAGCTGATGTCGGCGTTGGTGTTGTTGTTTATATTTTTTTTGCTTTCTTTCTGTTTTTGTACAATCCTTGAGATTTATATTGCATATATGCGGTTGTTCTTGTTTTGCTTTGTTGCAGCTGCTATTGCTGTACAATTTTCGGAGTTCTTACTGCGATTGGTGTTGTTGTGTTTTGCTTTATTCCTCCTCAACCTCAACCTGCACCAAAAGCTAATTCCTGAGTTGTGTTGAGTTTCAGTTTATTTTCCTCGAAAATGTATCTCATTTTTTCTTTTTTGTTTTTGTTATCCCAAAACACTAATTTCGTTTTTGTTGCTTCTTCGTGCACAAACACACACTTATGCACACATATCCACATATGCTGCCTGGCCGTCAGTTTGCTTTCATTTCATTCGGGAATTGTTGCTTCTAACTACCAGGTTCTCAGTGCAACAACTGCGGTTGCCTGTCTGCACTTCTTGTTGGCTGTGAGCAACGCATCTTTCGCCGCGCGCTATTCATTCATTCATTCATTCAGTGGCATGGGTAGAAAATCAGGTAAGGCATGCTTACAGTCGCTGGCCATTGAATTATGGACGATGCTATAAACTGAAAAACTCGAATTTCAGTTTCTAATAAAAATTAAACTAGAAGTTGTGCTAAAATGAGGAATATTCACTTTTTTGTATGGTTATTTACAGACTATATACAAAATTAATCACCCTACAGAAATATTTATAAATTTCGTACATACGTAAACCATATTTCAACTACACTGCTGCAGTAAATTAACAATGGAGCGCGTAAAGGTTAAAATAAAGATTTCCATCACTCAAACTCGGTTTTTATGTAGTAAAACAGTTATTCAGAAACAAAATTGTACATGCTTCGTATGATTGTCGATGCTTCGTATGATATATCGGTTACCTCGAGAGCCAATTTTTTGTTTGTTCGAAAATGCATTGGCATTCACAACTCCGTTCCCATTAAGTCCCAGTTCCTACCACCGTAACGTACCACTCCAATATCATCATCACCTCGATATATTCGATCACCTCAATATATCGTAGACTATGATCCGTTTATAGGCTTCGGATATAACGAAAAATGTGAAAAAGCGACCTCTACGTTTAACCAAAATTTTTTTTTTGAAATTACTTCTCAAAAATACGTCAGAATCAGAATGACGAACCCTTTTTTCGGTGCGGTTTGATATACATCCCTCTTTTAACCTTGCGAACACTCCATGCCAATATTTCATTGTTCGAACGGATTCAAATCTTTCCCGTTTTAATCCAGTTGTTACCATAAGAACCAGATAGAAGTTGCATGAGCAAGATCATGCAAATAAGGCCTCATAACGAGATTTTCCCAACCTATTATTGTTGCAACTTATACTTATATCCATAGATTTTTATAAGAACGTTGCTGCAGTGGCCCTCTGAATATAAATCCGGGTCGTTCCGGTAATGTAGAACTGACTGTCGTGGGAACGATGGGTCTGATTGTTGTTATTGTTGTAGCAGTATAAAAATGCCCCATACATATACGGGGAATACTGCTGAGGTGACAGTCCTTGTGGGAACTGTTAGTTTCTGTTGTTTGCCCTGGGCTATTGGGTTAATATCAGCTTCTTTAAATATGCATTTTTTCCAGTTTATTTTGACTCTTGTTGGAGCACCATAAAACCTGCAATATTTTGTGCCCAGAATCCTTCATTTCCTTTAGAATTATTCCACATGATACGTCACACTTCTGCATGTCTCATTTGTTGTTTTTGAATTCCTGAAAAATCTCTAAAAACAAAAAAAAAAAAATTAATCAATTTTTACCATGCATTATTACCGAAAGCTCAAAATAATGTTTTTTTCTTATATTCTGCAAACACGTTAAAAATTAATCGATCACAATACAGTGGCCACAGACTGTATATAAATCTGACCTCTGCCACTGTTGACTGCCTGCGTAAAAGCAATGAAATAATGAATTTAACGACTACCTCGTCCGAGGCATGTTATTTTATAGCAGTTGTTGTTGCATTAATATTTTTCTTTGCGTTCATACTGAGATTTCATATTGCCTTAAACGATAATTCGATACGCTGCATTTACCATTTTAATCGCCAACGGCTTCCTTTAATTTATTTCATAAAAGTCTAGGCGAGATCATAAAAGAAACTAATACCGATAATAATCATAACAATAACAATAAAAGTAATTTGTACACAGATAACTTCTTTGGTGTTGGATGTTTTCTTCCAGATAAAAAAAGGGGGGGGGCATTCGTTTTATGGAGAAAATGAACAAATAAAAAAAAATGTCAAAAATCAATGCGGTTTTTGAGCCACTTAAAACTTGAAATTTATTGTACACCGAATTTAACGGGCTATAAAACTGCATATTCGGAATGGTTCTAAAAATTATGTTTAAAATATAATAAATAAATATTTGCATAAAGTTTGAAACTTGGATATACCTGCACATGGTTTTTGTAGCAAAATGAACTATATTTTTGTAAAAAATAATATTGAAGTTAACTAAGAAAAGGATAAATTGTCGGAACTCGTCAATAAGATATTAATAAATATTAATAACATAGGACCACAATCTCGAAAAATATGATTTTGCCAATACCGACACCCAATTTCAACTGAAATATGTTGTTTATCTTTTTTTTTTTAAAAGTAAGAAGTATGAAAGGAAGAGGTTAAGCAAATCACCGTGTCGAGTTATAAAGGCCACCAACGATGGCTTCGGTTGTATACAGCGTAAAAAGAAAGTATAAACGACGTAAGTGCTCCGACTTCATATAAAAATGCGGCAAAATAGGGAAATGGATGGACTTTTGATAAAAGTGTGTTCCTTAGTGGGATAGATTACGCTGATCTCGAATATCAAATTTCCATAGGCAGAAAGAGAGTGACGAAATTCCTATTGAAAGTCACCGTTGGGACGATGTAATCAGTTCTTCCTGAGGTGCATTGAGTTTGTCGCAATAATAGACTGGCGTGATCAAAAGTGAGCATACGCAAAATAAACTATTTTTCTTAAATAATCAAAAAAACCGAATATCTCGAAAATTGAAAAATTAAAACTTCAAATTTGTTTATTAGAATTTGTCGAAAAATTTCGAGTATGCAAGATTATAGCCCATTGAATCTTAGTCTATGAAAATGTCAGCTTGAAGTGGCGCAAAAATCTCATTTATTTTTGACATTTTTTTGCCGACGGTGTTGGGGACTTTCTTCTACATAAAAAAAATATATATATATCGAGCATTCTTTTCGAAAGTGCAGCAATGGATTCTCTCGCATTATTGCCATATTTTTTTTATTACGGACCAATAATGTTATATTCTGAATTAGAATGTTCTCACAGGAGTCGTGAATGACCGGATTTATATCCGGCAAAGGACTGTTAGTCGAGCAGCACTCCCCGTACATGTATGGCCAATGTTTATGCTGCTACAACAACAAAACAACAACAACAACAACAAAACAACAAAACAACAACAACATCAACAACATCAACAAATCAACAACAACAACATGTCTTCTCAATCTCAAAAAACAATATCGCACCTACTTCCAGCATTTTTATAGATTTTACACTCACTACTATACGCTTTAATCTACAGGAAAACTTGTAACATAATATCTACACGGATTATATAAAACTTTTTTAGGTATAACTTCCGCAAAACAACTATTTCCTAAAAGCGTTACAAACTTGGTGTGTACAGTAAACTCTTGTGTAATACAACCTTTGGGAATCCCACCTCTTTTTACATAATTCCTTCGAAAATTTCTCGCTCTCGCATTTCCTTGTTGCATCAAAAGTCAACATTGCGTCAAAAGGCTAATGGTTTTTTTTTCACTAAGCCATGTAGTACATAACATCTCTTGACATCTGCCTGTGAAAATAACAAACTACTCCGTCTGTTTGGTGTCCTCTTTGGTGTCTTTTTTCATTTCGACATTTTTTTACTTCACACTTCGCTGCAAAGTGGTTGACTCGCATCATTTATTGCCCGAGTAACCGACCAAATGCTATTTGCTCTGGCCGACCATTGACCTGCGCGCTTACTGCCTGCTTAGGTGGTGATGCAGCCGCCATCGCCGCCGCCGCCACCGCTGCCGCTTCTCTTTGGCGGCGCAAAGGCAACAAAAAGAAGCACCACAGCAACAGTTAAAACGAAGGCAATCGTTGTGGCGGCAATGACCTGCGGTTAATCAAATCTCGGGCATGGTCGGCATTAATTTTGAACGAATATTCAAGCGGTCGCGCATTTAATCTCAGCTCCGCTGCACAAGCGCTCGTTGGTTGCGTCTCATTTGTGGCATGTTGATTGATAATTGAGTCTAGCACGAAACTTAGGTGGAAGAGACGCGGCCGGTGCAACTCCACCTTGCGAAGCAGCAACGCACGTAGTCGCAGTGGACAGTCAGTCCGATTCGGGGAGATTTTGGGGAGTTGTCTGTCTGCTTTCCTCAGTGCTGTTGCTGCACTGCAATCATTTTCATCTCCCCATACATAGCTGTTGCTGTTGTCAGTCCAATTATTGTGAATAAGTGTGCGTGGCATGATTTTCACTCATTTTTCTGAAGCAGTTTAATCTTTACAAATTTTCAAGATGATTTGCTGATTAAATTGTTTGCTATAATCACATGCTCTCCACTCTCGTTGTTTTTGTTTACTTGGCAATTAGATTTGTATTGCGTACACACACACAACCAAACACTCACTTTTGCACACACACGCTTCACTCACATTTTTCTGATTGCTTGCGGTTGGTGGGGCAGCGAGTTTATAATGGGTTAATTTTTCGCTTATGGCTGAAAATCGTAAATCTAAAACGGAATATACAATTTTCGTTTGCTTTTGGAACACTTGGCGAGAGATATTTGCTGCGTAAATAAAATAATTTAAACCCAAGTGGGTCTTTAAGATAAAAATAATAAACATTTTTCTTAAAATAAATGGTTACAACGCCAAAAAATGGAACAATGGCACACACTGATAAACGAGAACAAAATAATGACGAAGAGAAGCGCATAAGATTCCGCAGAAAACTAGCAAATGGTTAGAGCGTGGACGAAATGCAACATTCATTTTTAAAATCAATATAAAAGGATTGAGCTTTTCCTTTGCTTTGCTTTGTTAGAAAGATCAAATTTATAGTTATTATTTTTCGAAAAGAAATTCATTAATGGCCTCGTCTGTCGCCATCTATCCAACGAATTGTTGACGTATCCTGCCACTAGGTCTGGCTCCATTGTTTTTGGAAGTGCTTAGGGATTTTTTAAGGGCTTATGTCTACATAGAGCGATCGCCTTAGTCAAATAGTGCCAAGGTTCGAATCTCCGAGCATGTAACACCAGATGTTAAAAAATTAATAGCGGTCGCCTCTCTGCAGGCAGTGACAAACCTCTGGGTGTATATCTGCCACGAAAAAGGTCCCCCATAAAATCTATCTGCCTTATGAAGGCGGTATAAAAGTGCCTTCCCAACGTTTAGGCAAATTTTTAATTCCCTGCTCAAACAATTTTTTGTCCTTGGAGCCAAAATATGCTTCGATATCCCTTTTTATAGCTTCATTTGAGGAGTAGCTCTTATTGCTCATATGGGATTGAAGTCCACCGAAAAGGTGATAATCACAAGGTGCAATATCCAGAATATGGTGGATGCGGCATTAGCTCCCATACGAGCTCGTTCAGCTTGCCTAATGTTTGCCTTGCGGTATGAGGTCTTGCGTTGTCGCGGTGAAACAAACTTTGCGTCTATTCACTAACGACGGTCGATTTTTGTTAAGCGCCTCATTCAGGTTTGATAGCTGATGGGAATAATAGTCAACAGTTATCATCTGGTTTGGTTCCAGAAGCTCATAATAAACAATACCGGATATATCCCACCAAATATACAGGAGAATCTTCTCGGGGTGAAGGCCATCTCTAGGGGTCGGTTCTGGTATTTCAGCTTTATCTAACCATTGGCGTTTGCGTACAGGATTATTGTAAAGGACCCATTTTTCATCACCAGTAACAATACGGTTCAAAAAACGTTTATTTTCAAGCCGTTGCAGCAGCTGAGAACACACATTCACTCTCTGCTGAAGGTTGGCGACCGAAAGTCTTTGCGGAATCCATTTTCCCAGCTTTGAAACCTTTCCCAACTGAACCAGGTGCCTGTGAACTGTTCCATGCGATGAATTTAACCTCCGAGCTATCATATCGGCATTCAAATTTGGCTCAGCTTCCACGAGTTCCAGCAAGGCGTCGGAGTTAAAGACTTTAGGACGAGCTGCGCGCAGGGCATCCTCCACGTCGCAGTTACCACTTCGGAATTTTGAAAACCACTTTTGCGCAGTCCTTACACTCACGGTATCCTCTCCGTGAACAGTGTTTATTTCTGCAGCAGCAGCTTATGCATTTTTACCACTTTTATAAAAAAAAAAATACAAAATATGCCTCTTATACGGGTTCGAAGATTCCATTTTATTTTTTACAACACGTGCTTCTATGCGCAATTAAAATCACTTGTTGAATTCACAATATATCAAAGAAAATATAAATAATTCTCTTATATTCCGCGAATAATTTTTTGTATGCAAAAACCGTACAAAAGTGAAATTATGGGTAAAATACGCACGAACTTATGGACTGACCTGATACTCGTATATGTATACTGGGAATGCTGCTGAAGTGACAGTCTCTGGCCGGATATAAATCCGGGTCGCTCCGGTAACGTAGAACCGACTGCCATAGGAAAGAACTCGTGATTGTTGTTGTTATTTTGTTTTTTATTCGTTGTTGTTGGTCGTAGTGTTATCCCTATTGCTATTTTTTGTTTGTGGTTGTTGTTGTTGGTAATGTTGGTACTGTCTGTTGTCCTTCTTCTTGTTGTTCTTGTTGCAGCAGTTCACGATTACCTCTTAAAGTGGGTGCCTTCGACCTCATTATTGCACCAGTACAAAAATGTCCCATTACAAAATGAGCTAGTTTTAACCTTCTAGCTTTCAACAAATCTATTTCTTTCAAAATTTCTTAAAAAATAAAAAAAATGTTTTTAATTTCAAACCTTTCCAAACCTATCTTAACATTCAATTTGTCGCACAGTGTATTTGAAAGGGTATGCGTTGAACGCCATTAGGGGAAATTCTTTTTGAAATATATTGCAAAACCTTTGAAGAATTTGAAGAATTCGCTGGCGGGAGAAAGATTTTATTCAAACGAATGGCTTTTTTCAGACTTGGACAAATCCAAATATTCGGGAGGGATCAACAAACTGGAATAGCATTGGACGAAGTGTATAAGCCTAAAAGGAGACTGTGGTGAAAAATATTATAAAAAGGTTTGCCCCAAACAATTAATTAGTTTTTATTTTTGCACCGACTTTTCAAACGACCCTCGTACTTACATACATACATATTTCCAATGTGACAAACCGAATTTGAAAGTGTATTTTTTTTTATCAACCGACCATATTTTCCTAGATTACAACTGAGGTCTCATGCAGCCGAGATTTATCAATTACAACAAATGCAAGATGCGGTTCGCTTTCAAAATACTGTTATCTTTGGGTAGTTATAATCTGCTTTAAGCTACGGCGACACGCTCATGCATTTGCTGTCCAGCAGCTCCCGCAGCTTATATGTGTGCGTGTCGGGTGACGCACGTACTTGTTTCGTGTCACACATACTTGTTGTCGGCTTTTGCATGATGAAAATCTAAAATTTTAGATATTTTCGCGGGCAAGCGTCATGCACCCGACACGCACCATATGAGCTGCTGGACAGCAAATGCATGAGCGTGTCGCCGTAGCTTTAGAAAAGAGTTAAGCGCATTGAAAGCCTTTTATCAAATACGAAAGCGCATGTGAAAATATCTTTTTTGTTTTCAAAAATTCCTCGAATTTTCACCAAAAACCCACATAAAATGTTTTTGTTTACACAAATAAGCTAGCAAATATTGTTTTTGATTTCTTATCTTGGAGATTTTTGTCCTTCCCCCAATATCTTATCAAACTTGTTGCAAATCTCCATGTTTTCGTGCCACTCTGCGCTTGCTGCTGCTTCTCCGCTCTGACTTAATCTCTAGAAGTTGTCTGTGTGTCAATGCGCTGGTTTAGCTATCATCTATTGTACTCGTACGTATGCATGTGTGTATATAATTTTGTGTATAACAACAAAATTACTCTGCAGTCACGTACATATTCAACAAATATCGTCTCTCTTTGATGCGAAGGGAGGATGGACCTCTTGTTGCCTGACAATCAGCGTAAGGACGACAACAAAGGCCACAAACCTTCGCAGTCTAACAAATCTAATCAACACAAAAACAACTATTGAAACATACATTTTCTTTATTCACAATTCACTGCCATTTTGTGTATGTGTTTGTATTTGCGTCTGTGTTTGTCTAGGATCTGTTTGACAGTTAATGGTGTCGTTGGTTTGTTGGAAAATTTTGTTGAAATTGGTTTCGGATTGTGCGAGATGAGGCAGCAGTTGCACTCAACCAAATCCAAGACAATTTACGCTAAGTCAATGCGGTGATTTCTAGTCTGGCTGCTTTGAATTGAGTTTTCGGTGAAGAGTAATCCCAGCGCTTTACTGTTGCTCTTTGTCGCTTATTGTTTTACTTTTATTCGTTTTATTTACGATGTTCAAGAATGTGCACATTGACCCACCCAAGAAGTTGTGATAAGTCCTTTTTCATAAAAAAGTAATACATTCCTTTTTCTATACACCCAAATGCAATGAAAACTTTAAGCTTCACAGTTGCTCTATAAAGTTAAGGCGCCTTAAAAACTTTAATTTAATCTTTTTTCCATTTTTATTTTTATTTCTATTTTCATTTTTATTTTTATTTTTTGTAATCAGTTGTGTCGCTAAAAAATCAGCAGCAAGCAGACCCCAGCAGCACTCAGTGGTATGCATTTTGGTACTTACAAGTACAGAATTGAAATTGTAGCGCTGCTGTTGTTGGTTTTCATCTAACTGTGGTTGTTTTTGTTAGCACCATTTGTGTGGTTTTTGCCTTTCATGGTTTTATTGCTCTGTTGCTGCTGAAATAAATCGATGCTGCTGACCTAAATATGAGTCAACGACAAAAAAAGGAGCCAGTGCTGCTAAATACCTACAAATGCACACACACATAGAAAATTACTTACTTAGATATACTACGTCAGTTTCTATGTGCGATAAAGGGTTTTCTCAGAGGCGCTAGAAATGAAATAAAACTTAAATATTATTCCATTACATTACCTTACCCATAGAGTATATCTAGATCTGATCTAGAACCCCTATAGTAGAGACGTAATTTTTAACGATGTGACTGCTTACCAAATGGGTTCGATATAACTGATAAATGCAGTGGCTTATATGTACAGGGTTGCCAATATTCGACGGACCCATCTGGCAACCCTGTATCTTTTGACAGAGACGTCAGCTTGCTTAATGACATACCGCGTTGGAAGCGTCAGTCCAAGCAGATTTTTACCATGGAACAGTACACGCCACGCGAGCGCTCTCAAATTGTTGAAATTTACATTCAACAAAAGAAGTCAATTGTGAAAACTCAACGTGCGTAAAAAAATTAGACGTGTGTACGAAAGGTTTTCGACTGGTGATGCTCTTTCTAATCCAAAGAGGCCAAATCAAAACTGACCAAGGCGTCGCCAAGGCCATCCCAAAATCGCCGTTCTCAGCAGTTGGACATTGCTCGGACCACTTTATAACAAATTATGCGCATTGATTTGCATTTATTCCCGTATAAGATTCAACTGACGCAAAGATTGTTGTCGATTCGAATGGGCCCAAAGAGTCATCGATATCCATCGGGTCCGTCGAATATGGACTTCGTGTGATCTTTAGTTTAGTTTAGAAGAATATTTATGAAGCTTTTCACATAAGTTAGCCATCATCTTCATCATTTGGCGTTACAAGCCGAGGTGGGTTTCTTAGCCTTCTCTACGATACTCTTCCAGGTCTCTCTGTCTCTTGCTAGATATTTCCAGTTGGTTACTTCAAGCGTTCGTAGCTTTTTTTCTGTGTAGTTTATTAGTCGTCTACGCGGGCGACTTTTATTTCTCTTTGTCATAGGTTTGTGCTGCAGTATTAGTTTTCTTCCATTCTTAGAAAATGTCCAATTAACCTTAGCTTTTGCTCTTCGATGATGAATTTGACAATGTCCGTCCTCGCCGTGCATGAATTAGAGTAACTCTTCGTTGGTTCGTATTATATAATCACATCTTTTGTTTAGTTTGGGGCTATATATCCTCCTGAGTATCTCTCTCAAAGACTCGGAGGGATTCTTCTTCATGTCATGGACCACACTTCCGAGCCATATGTAGCAATGACTCTCAGTATTATTGTTATATATACTCAGCTTGCAATTCCTAGTCCAGAGCATGTTTTATTTGCAGCAATTATTCGTTCCTGAATGATATCTAACGTGATTGCCTTGTATTCTAAATAATTTCTTAGGGCAATTTTCATATTATCAGATATCGAATATCAATAAGTGTAAAGCTAATTAGTTTTCAAATACCGTGCGCAAACTATAATCTGCTTGTCATAAATCATAATAATGAAATCTCTGTCAAAATCCATACAAATTGCATTGCCGTGAAATATGCATGAAATTTCATATGCACTTCACGGTAGAGTAGTACTCAGTTCACACCGTGAAAACACCACGCAACATGCCAGCAACATTTTTCACCCTATTCCAAATGCGCATCACTTAAACTTGAGCAAAAAGTGTCAGTTCGTTTGCGGGTGAAGGGCCTGAGTTTGAATACTCCGAAGATCTGGCATTTTAAAGACAAACGTCTTCGCATAGACTGTAGGTAAATCTACTTTATAAAACTTCTTTCTTGTGCCAATATATATGGATGTGTGTTAATTTGTTTAAAAACACTTTTCTTGCCAAAATTTTCCATAAATTTTTTTTGTTTACATTTATTCAATTTTTATTCTGTCAATTTAATTATTTTCTTCTCAGTTGACAATCAGTGTTGCTAAAAAATTTTTACGGCTATTAAAATGCATGTTGCTGGCGAAATTTCATGTGAAGTTAGTACTAGCCTTAACCACAAAATTTGGCCGCTCTTTATAGCTTTAGAGTGTCAGCAACATAAAGGCGTTATATATCTAAAAAGTTTACATAACTCTCTTATTGAATAACCCTGTAGTTATGTCCAAAGCGACCTTTTTTTGTTTTAGTTTTCTGTTTTTGTTTCCACATAGTTTTGTTGTGAATTGCTTATGCTGTTTATAGTTTGTATGTTGCTCGTATGTGTTTGTCAGACATATCTGGTGCAAGTTGACACTTTGGTAAATCGAAATTGTTTTTGAAATTTTAAATCATTAAGACAATAATTGAGTTCTGTATATGTTGCTGTTGTCACAAACAAAGTGATTATAAAATATTGAAATTAAAGGTTTAAGGTTTCATGGTAATAATTATTAATCCATTTAGAAGAAGAAACAAGTGGTGACTTACAGTTCATTTTATAGTTGGGAAAATGCCAATATGTCAAGGCTGATTAGAGAAGAGAAAGTGTCAAACATTTGAATACAATAAAATTTATAGAATGGAATTGAGTACAGCGTGAAAGTTAGTTGAATGTTTCATAAACATTTCTTGATTGCTTTTTATAAGTTCTTATAAGTTAACAAGTTTGCAGAAAGTCCAATCACTTGAAATAGATATATTTAATCCTTAAGGCTTCATTTATTTTTAATCCTTAACTTCACAGCTGTGCAATTTCGCCAGCAACACGCACTTCATTTGGGGTGAAATGTTGCTAGCAACATTGATTGGCAAAGGAGAGGACACGCCAAATTTATGAGTGCCGCCCCAGAAGAAATTGAGAATTTTTGTAAAAAAGTGGTTTTAAACGAACTATCATTCGCATACACACACACACACACATATATATATGTACATCTTCTATACTATATCACTAGTCTTCACTACGAAACGACACACCAAATGACGCAAAACATTTTTATACATTCATATTTTCACCCAATGAAGGTTATAGGCATGTTTTTATGATGGAAGTCGCTTCCCACAGCCCCCAGGCCGCGCCACCACTCTCATTCGTCACTAATAATCGAATATTTGCTTAAATTTAATCAAAAAATCTTAGTTTTTCCTATTTCCCACTATTTATAGCACACTCTAGACTTCATAATCCACATAAGCTGTTCAAATATGACCCAAATGCAAAGTTCAAAATCGGTTTGAGATAGAAAATTAATAAAAATAATTTTGCTTGATATTTTTCTGATTGGTTGTTTTGATTTTATTCAACGAGGCATAGCAACGGATGCCGGGTATTGTAATGTTATGGTTATTAATAAAAAATTATTTTCTATAAAATTATTGTTTGTAATTCTTTTATATACATATCCTAAATCCCTCAAAACTACTCCTACGCGAGCGGGCCGCGGGTTAAAGCTAGTTTATATGTACATATATATATATTTACACAAAAAATATAAAAAACATTTACTCTTTGCGAATACGTGTTTCTTAAAAATGCCATGTCTTCGGAGTATTCAAACTCAAGCGCTTCACTCGCAAATTATCTAGCATCATGTTCCTGGTAACTTGTTGCGCGGTGTTTCCACGGCTTAAATTGAGTACTACGTTGCCGTGAGGTACATACGGCAATGCAATTTGCATGGATTTTGACAGCCATTGCACGTGAAACGCGAACATAGTACTAAGCGATTTATCTGAAGAAACATATTCTGCTCAATACGATTTTTTCCATAAAAGAAAATTTGCAAAAAGAAAAAAAATTTAATATACTAATTCATCACATTCCTCTCTTTGGGCCATTGTTGTAAAAAGCAGATTGCAAATATTCAAGCCGTTCCCACGACAGTCGGTTCTACGTAACCGGAACGACCCGGATTTATATCCGGCCAAAGACTGTCACTTCAGCAGCAATCCCAGGATATGTATATATGGGGATGGTTTATGCTGCTACAACAACAACCACAGTATACCCTTTGAGTCTCTCTACTGTTGCTTTTGCTCTTGTAGCCTCGGTATGGTACAATCACCAACACGAACGTGGCGTGGCCAGTATGGAACATACTTGACAGGTTATTGTCCATTGAAACTGAGTGATCCTTCTTTTTCCCAGACTTCACTTGATCAATAGAAGTTGGAAACAGCTTCTGACTTATGACTCTTCCAGCTTATTGCAATTCATCGTATTTCATTCCGGTGTTCAAACTTTTTATGAATACTTATTAGCAAATGTAGGCTTAATTTAGAATTGATTCTCCTCTTTTTCGTAATTGATTTTAATAATCCCAGGCTTCTGGGCAACTGGAAATTTATAATTTAATCTTGATAAGGGTCTGCGTTAACATACACACTTTCTAAATACAATCACTCGTACTCGATTTTTTGCTCAACGACAGGAGAACAACAAAGAAATAACCGAACTCACTGCAATTCATTCAACCTGTCCCACGCGAAATATCAACTTGTCGGCAAAAAATCGTGAAGACAAAGAAACTGGCGAAGACTCAGACCAACCAGTTCTTTGTGCGCCAAAAAACACTTTTCTCTACTTGCGAAATATTTTTTACATATTTGGATGTGCACGTATATATGTATGTATGTACATATGAATAAGTATCCATGCATACATATGTAAGTTATTCAAAAAAGGATGTTCACACTTCTGCTTTTTCCTGAAATAAAAAAAGGGAATTTAAGAGTTTAAGTACATGGAAAAGTGTGCGATGATCGAAAACAAGCAAAGATAGCAAAAGAAAAAGTGATTTGAAAAAGTGGCTTGAATGAAAAGTAGGCGTTAGTCTTTTGTTTTCATACTCACGGCGGTATATCCTGTTTCTGGTTTTGTGTCATCTGATAGAGCACTCTGATGCCAGAATGACGATGAGGGCTGCCAGCTACAGGCGTTCAGAACAGCGACTAACTATGAGGAGCGAAAAAATGATATTAATTTAAGGGGAATAAAATGAAATAAAGCGAATCATAGTTGAAATTAAATTAAACGAAATTAAAATCAAAATAGGCTGGACCAAATTAAATTACACATAACTGAGTTATATAAAATTGAGTGAAGTAAATTGAATTGATAAACATGTAAAAATGGAATATGGAAATAAAATGAAGTAAAGCAACATAGCACAACTGAACATAATATAACACAACACAACATAACATAAGACAACTTAATAAAGCATAGCAGAATAGAATAAAGCGAAAACGAAAATGAAAGAAAAAATAAAGACAGCGGGGAAAACATGAAAAAAGGAAGAAAGAATAAGAAAAAAGAAAGAACAGAGGGAAAACAAAATAATAAAAAAATAAGAGAATAAAATAATAGACTCAAGTAGAATAGATCTAAATAGATGAGATAAATTAAATTAGATAAAATTGAAAATGAAATAAAATAGCGTAACAGAACGTAATATAGCATAAGAAGATATAACATGATATAACATAACATAATGCAACAAAATTAAAATAAAATAAAACCAAAACGAAAATGAAAATGAAAACGGAAAAAAATTAAATTTAAAATTTAAAATTAAAAAATTAAATTAAATAATAGATAAATTCTATAAATTAAAATAGAGATCAAATTAAATTAAAAATGAAATAAAATTGCATAACATAAGATAACATAACACAACGTAGCATAATGTAGCATATAAAAATACAACATAATGACATTAACAAAACGCTTTTTTTAAATTTTATAGTATAAGAAAACATAACATTACATAACATAACACAACATAGCATAAGAAAACATAACATGATTTAAGAGCCAAAACGAAAACTGAAACGAAGAAAAAAATAAAATGAATAAAATAGAATAAATTGAAATAGATGAAATAAATTCAAGTAGATAAAATAGAATTAAAAAAATAAATAAATAAACATAACATAATGTAACGTTGCAAAACGTATCATAGCAAAGGAAAACATAATATAACAAAACATAAAATAAGACAACATGACTTGAAAATAGAACTACACATTTTAAGGCGATTCAATTTTTCAAGCGTCTGAACAGTGAACAATTATAGGTGAGCAATGCCACAAAAAATCAGATACTTAGAAAGTTTGAGGGTACATCTATAGGTGACTAAAGGTCGGCTTGAAAAAATATGTCTATTTGTATATTAACCCATGCAGGGGTAAGTAAAACTTGTACAATGTTTAGACTTAGACCGAGATTTAGGATTGAGTTAAGACCGAGCACTGCTAATGAGATAATATGATGAGAAATGAAACTACTCGGGTATATCAAAGTGGTTAGACCTAGAGGAAGTGGTTGTGAGATGGATTGGTTATTAGCTTTGTAAAGATTTGGAGCCGCAGACGATTTAGAGAGCTCGGCGTTCGCAAGAACTAAACGGAAACAACGAAAACAAAAAAAAAAACCTTTTACCTCGAATGAACGTCTTCACTAATTAAATACTAATCCACATATAGGCACGGAAAACAATATTTCCAAATTTCCTGATAACTACCTCTACACACCCAATTTCTATACGTAATTCCATATTTACAAACAAGAACGTAGGTTTTTTGTTTTTTGAATAATCAATCAAAATATTACTTCAGCTATGTACCTTACAGAGGCACCTTAGTGATGTGGTGTCAGAAACAAAACTTCTCCAATTTATACCAAATGCAACATAGCCAAAGCCATTGAAGAAAACGCGTTTAAAAAATATAGAAAATTTAGCGTGAACAGTCGAGGGAAATGCCGCTGTCAAGTTTGTATCAGATCATTAATCATTTCGGACGGAAAGAAAAATTAGGCTAAATTTTAGGATCAACAAAGCAAAGTAAAACAATAAAAACAACGAACCCAGGAAATGGTGAAAGGGGAAGAAGCTCTCGCTGCTCGCTGGGAGACCAATGACCTGCCAACAACGAGCAGTTACACAAAAGAAGAGACGTCGGGACAAATCACACTTCACACCAGTCACGTTCACTCGGTTGCGTTCTTTAGCTGTTCGGCGCCTCGGAAGCGTGCGTTTTTTGCTGTTGTTGTTGCAACAAGCCATCCTTCACACGCGTGTCGAGTCGAGTGCAACCAGCGAGCAGAGCAACCACAAAGCCACACGCAAGTAAACAGACTCAGAACGGAAACAAGTTTGCTGCCTTTTGGCGCACAATGCCCCCCTCGTATGAGAGGGAAGAAGCGGACGACACGAAATTGAAGAGTGCCGAAAGAAAGGACGTGCTGTTTTTTAGAAGTGCATAGTTACAATAAGAATTGAAACGAGTGTACACACATTCGTTGAGGGTTGCACTTGCATTACAGGAAGTTGGCAAAAAACAAACACCACAACAACAATAAGAAAGAATGATGCTTGTGCAGTAGTCGCTTAAAAATAGTACAAAAAAAGAGAAATAACCTGCAGTTGCAATGTGGATAAGCTGGAATGTCGGAAAACAGACAGCAAAGTGAAGCGCATTCTCTGATACCCAACCTTAGCGCTATCTTTTCCACATGCCTCTTACGCGTCTTCCTTTCTGCGCGATCCACCTGCCTCCACCTGCTAAACTGCTGCTTTTTACTAACACTCATAGCCATTTTACGAGGAAGCACTTAGTATTGTACCGCAGTTGCTCGTCGAATATATCGCTTAGGCGAAAAAAAAAAAATCAATTCAATATGAGGAATTAAGGTCAAATCGCATATGTGCGCAACACTTGTGCCACACCACCAACAATTTGTATGTGCATAGTTGCATGTTAGTTGTCGTTGGCGATGACGCTGATGCCACACATCATCACCACTTACAGGATATGCTTTTGAGCACACAAATATCTATGCATGTGTGGCCAAGCAGTGACTCTATTGTGTCGATGAGGCTTCCTAGCGCCTGCAGGAATCCAATGCAAAGCATCCTGAGAGTATTTAGCGCATGTTAGTGAAGTGCAATGTGTGGGTTTTCCAAGTACGGAATCATGTGTACATACATATGCATGTATGGATGTATACATGTATGTATGTATCTATGTATGTATGTATCTATGTATGTATCCATATATATGTATGCATATGCGGGTGTACATGTAGAGGCAACGCCGTTCTTTCTCTTTATACGTGAGCAATGTAGTGAAAAATAGGACAGACTGACTCATAAAAATCCTAGTTTTACACTATCAATTTCGTGAGTGTCTTGTGGAGAGTGAAGGAGCAAAATTGCTTCCTGGAGCATGATGACAAGAGGCTCTGTCAAGAGGTTTTTGTTGCAAAACTTTCTAGTCAGATTAAAAACGAAGGGATGATATGAATGTTTTCGAAGCAAAAAAGTAGTTGCGACGTCCGCAAAACTTCTTAAATTATAAATAAAATAATAGTGTAAGGCATTAATTCAAACCGATGCCTGGTTCGGCAATAACGCCCGCAATAATACTTCAATTTATGTAAGAATTTTAATTTTTATGATTGCGGAAGTGTTTGCCGATCATTTTTAGTCAATGAAAGGCATGCCCAGGATAGTTCAAATTATTTGCTTGAAATTTATCTGTATATTTTCTTACATTTTCGTTTTGGTTTTATTCAATTTTTATTTTTTTGCATTATGTTATGTTCCTAAAGCCAAAACTATTGAAATATAATTTTTAATTTTGTTTCAGTTTCAGTAGGTTTTGCTCATAACCCTTTGAGGGTCATTGTCTGAGGGCGCCATTATTCAAGCCTGGTTGAAAGACTTAGACCCACATAACAAAACCTTGCAATCATCTTGTGTTATTTGGTCAAATTTCATGGCTATGACAACTTTAAATTTTCAATATTTTGCCTAATTGTTTTTAGAATAAATGAAAAAAAGAGTTAAAATTCACATCGGAGAGAAATATGTTGTTAAGGTTCATATAGTAAAATTATACGAGAAATAATCCATTAGCTGTGCAACGAAAGAGGCATTTTGGACCCTTTGTTAGGAATTACGATTAAAATGCCAATTTGAAGGCCGCTAGAGGGTTAAAAAGTTCTAGCAAATTATTTGCCATAAAATTTCACTAGGAGTCTCTCGTTTCGGGGAGAGTAAAATCAACATCGGAATCATCTCTCTTATCAGAATTTGAGGCACACATGATGTCCACTGTAGTTCCAATGCTGGGCCTACTGCTTCATCTTCAAATTCTTCATGATCACCACGATCCTTGTTCCTGCGTTGGAATTATTGCGTCCCCAAAAATGCGGTTGTACAGTATAATTATTTTGATAGAATCTTGAGAACTGATTTTATGTGACCAACGGCCATACGGAGTTAGTAATTATAAAAATAAACACTGATTTTATATTTGTCTCGGGCGGTCACTTAATCAGTTTCTGAAAGTCTGTTTTTCTTACACCTTAGAGTTCACTAAATGAAGCTAAAAGTGTTCAGTATACGCATTCTCTTAGTCACTCTTTGATCTCATTTGATTTGATTTGATGTGACGTTTAATGTTAGAATACTATGTGATGTGAGGGATGTGGTGTAATATAAAGTGATGTGATAAAGAGTGATGTATCATACATGGTGAGAAGAGTGATGAGTGATGTAATGTGTTGTGCATTGATATGATGCGATGTGATGTGAAGTAATGTGGTGTGGTGAGTACAGTGTGATGTGACGTGAGGGTTGCAGTGTGATGTGACGCGAAGCGATGTGATGCTATTGGAAGTGATGTGATATGTGAAACAATGAAGTGGTTCACAAGGTGCCGTAAGTCTCTCTTATTTCTTATATCGTAAAGTTTTGAACGGTTAAGTAAGTGTTTAAAGGACATGAAACCACAACCAGCTATTTTTTGACTGTGTGAAAGTTCACAACATGACTTGTATGGTATGTTGCGAACCCCTTAAATATATTTTTAGCCGTTTAAAGTTTACTACACACAAATCCAACACACACAGGGAGTCCTATATTGTGAATACTCCGTACATGACGCGATTTGACATGAAGAGTTATGGTGTGATGTGATGGAAGTGATATGTGATTTGGAGGGATATCATGCGATGTTATATGATGCGGTGTGATGTGATGGGTTCTGAAAGAATAGGATGCGATCCGATTTTATGCCAGTTAATTTTTTTAATAGTTTCTAATGTAAAGTACGAATTATCAATACAAGCAAATATATTTTAATTAAAGTATTTTTTTACACTTCATTAGTTTTTCACACTTTCATTTAATTTTTAAGTAAAATTAAAAAAAAAAAACTTAAAAATATTTTAGTTAAATGTAGCTATTTACGAAGCAGCTATTAAAAGTTTCTTTGTAAATATTATGTTTTTCACACTTTCACATAAATATTAAATTTAAAAAAATTAAAAAGTGTATGCTCACATTTGCGTATGACCACGGCACGAATAAAAAAAAATGGTTTCTTATCAAAGCAAATGAGGAGAAGACAGAGGAAAACAACAACTTACAACAACTAAATGAAAGTCACATTTTCCTTCAAGTCACATGTATGCGTACATATATACATGCATACATATATATGCAGCATCGGGTGTTTTTTTTTAGGAGCACGACAATTTAAATTGATAATACGAAAAAGAAATATTGTTCGAATGAATGTTTTTTATTATAATTTCATGGCATTTATTTTTTGAATGTGACATCCGGCATATGTCTGCCGTGGCTACAAGTTTACATGGCCCATTCGATCAGTCCAATTTTTTACGAATTTTCCCAATAAATCTGGTCATATGGCATCAATGGTGGCTTTGAATATTGCAATGCATCGATTGTTAAGCGCGCTCTTCGACCTATATGACGTCGATGTTTAGCTGACTAATTTTTGAAAGCAAAAAAATGGTTGGAAAAAAAATTCAGTTAGTTTCGCTCGATAGCACTCACCATTCACCGTAACGGCAGCTCCTTCCTCATTTCGAAAGCAATAAGGACCGAAGTTGCCGCCAACGTATAAACCCCACGCCAAATGAACGATGCTCTATGAACTCCGCAAACATATTTTTGTGTTTTTGTTTTCAAAGTAAATTTCCACAATTTGGAAGTGCTGTTCTGGCGTTAAACGATTCATGGTGACTTGCCAAGCCTTACTGAATGTCAACAGTTTGCCATTCTCAGCTGTCAAACCATAGCTATCGATATCGATAGTTCTCATGCAGCTAAAAAAACACCTGATACATTATTATTTTTTATAATCACTTTTGAATACAATTCGGTATTTCCTAACCAATGCACTTGCTTACTTGTTGTTTTTGTTATTGTTTGAAAAACCACTTAAAGCCCAACTGTGCGCCTCTGTGGGTTGCACTGTCAATTAATGCGTGCAGAGCGGCCGCGCTGCTGAGGACTGAATTATCAGCGTTGGCAGCATCACTGGTAATGTGTTTATTTTATTGGCCCAAACAAACGTGCTTTGTGACGTGATATTTATGTAGGTATGTATGCAAATAGGTATTGTTGGATCACACAAACACAAAAGTACAGACGTATTTATTTACAAATTTAAACAACAAAGAGCAGATCAACCATAAATGAGCTCGAACAATATTTTATTTATAGTCGCATTAGATGCTGTCGCCATTGTCTCAACTACGCTTCAGCTGCTCCCCAAAGTTTGGTTGCACACGCCACAGGCACTACAAGACAAAATGTCAGCGGCGTTTGGTTTCAGTACGGGCTAACGACCAGTTGGACTCGCACACAACATTTTATTTACAATCGCTCGGCAACTGTCAAATGCGCTGAAGCGATCAGGTGAAGCAAAAATTCAGTTTCATTTTCAATTGTAGAGAAAAAGTCGTCGAGTTAGAAAGAAAAGGAAAGATAAGAAAAAAAGTTGAAAGGAAGACAACATAAAAAGCGAATAGCTAAATCATTTATCGCATAAAACCAGTAAACAAATGTGGCGACGATGTCTATTGACCGTCAATACAAAGAGCAGCCGGACAAGCTCCAAGCATCTACGTACACTCCATGCAGCAGGCCACTAATCAACTTTGATGTTTTTGCTCGCTTCGGCGCGCATTTCTCTTTTTCCGTTTCGACACCTAACCGCCGTACCTGATAGGTCTGGTGGTGTTGACTGGCAGCAACGCCAACAGCAGCTGCGATTGCTTGTGTGTTTGAGAGTGATGCGGTAGTGCTGATATGAAGATCGAATGCTCGATGGTGCGCAATGCGTTCAATGAGTCTGCGTACACGGCGGACGATCTTTGTATCAATCACACGGTGTTCGATGTCTACTGGAGCATTTAAATTACGAGTTCGCTTAATGTCCGAAGGCCGAAACTAGACATGGGAAAATCAGTTAAGGGGCAAAGTGTTGCGTAAAGTACAAAAATTGCATTGCACTTCAAGCTGCCAGATAGCCAATGCAGCTCTTATTGAAATTAAGTGACGAACGCGACGGCTGAAACGACATCGCTTTGCGGTTTTGTATGAATAATTGCAAATTATTTTGCTGCTGCATGATGAGATGACTGACTACTCCAGTAGGGGTTTCCCTATGATCTGCAATTGTCATAAAAATTTGTTGCGCTTACAAAAGCACTTCGCTGCTCTATTAATGCAATTTTGAAATTTAAAAATAAGCGAGCGGAAATTCATAGGATCAATTAGGATTTTGCCACTTCCTGTGACTTATTGATAGTGAGTGGCGGCTTTCAGAAAGCAGTTCACTAGTTACCAGTCACTATTAGTGGCTGCAGATACTGAATGTCGGGACTAATTACACTGTGCTCAGGTTTTCAACTTTTTTTGCGCAAAGGTTTCGATAGTTGATTAAACGTAACTCAGGCCTTCTAAATTCAATGACGTTCCCTTTTTTGTTAGATTGGCTCCAGTTTTCGAGATGACGGTAGTTGAAAATTTTCCTTGGCCCGATAAAAGAATTTAACAAAAACAAAAAATGAAGAACCATTAAACTCTATAGCAAATTAATTTTTTTCCTGAAAATTTAAAGGTTCAGATTTGTAGTCAGCTAAAAGTCTGATTAATAGCCAACAAGAGTCAGATTAGCAGTCACGGATAGACACCCTCGTAGTATCAATAATCACATCAGCAATCAGTAGTCACTGAAAATCTGTATAATAGTCACTAATGAATTAAAATAATAATTAAGACATAATTTTCTTTTAAAAGCTTCAAAAGAAATTTTGAATGCACTTTAAAGTTTATCAGCGAAACTACGATACTACTTTGATAATGGCAATGATAAAAATTTCAAAAACTGTGAAAAATAGATAACAAAATATAACTAAAAGAAATTGCATCAAAAAATAAACAAATTAAAGTATCAACATAGCCAGCAATACAAACGAATAAATAGATATTAAAATTGTGATAAGTTTTTTAGTGATAACCTAATACTGTGTGACATACAAAGAGCCACACGAACGGTTGTTGTGTTGACGAAACTGCCTGCAATCTGAAATCTGTATCTTACCTATTATTTGTCTTAATCTGACGCGATTTGTTTTTGTATGTTCTGTAGCAGTTTCAGTTCTACTTTCCATTAGAAATTACCAACACAATGACAAAAATGTATTCATTAGGTTTTGGTGATTGATAAATTGTTGTTTTCGCTAGCCATCGCCTACATAGAGTAGAAGCAGCCATGGAGAATGCCTTCAGAAGAATGACAAAAAATGCACAAAATGACAAAATAATCGGCTTTTGTAAACAAAAGTACAACTTTAGATTAGATTCATGTAAACAAGAAGATAGTAGAAAAGAAAATAGAAAGAAAAAGTTGTTTGTAAACAAAAATCTACAATTATATCAGCAAAAATCGTATTCTGTTAAATTCCCTGAAAGCCAGTAATGATATCGCGATATACTCAAGCCTACTCTATTCTCTCAAGAGTACTATTGTAAACAATGCGGGGTTTTTAGAATAGAGTGTTTATTGAAGAAAGAAGTGCTTTTGACGATCAGTGCTTTAAAACGTATATAACATTTACATCTTCATCCCACAATATTATGGAACACTATATAGCAGCCGCTGGAACCGAAACCCCAGGCGTGAAACATTAAACGATAGAAAAAAGTCCGAGTCCGAAAACATGCTCTGCCGTTCGAGTCGGCTTAGAACTTTTAGAAATATAGCAAACACATTTAGAAGCACCTTACAAATTGAAGGTGAAGTTAGGTCAAACAATTCAACAAAGGGTGTAAGCACCAGTTATATAGGGTTATTCAATAGGTGCGCTTCAACTTTTTTCCGATAGGGAGGGCGAACGACGCAATATTTTTTTATTTTTCGCTTGTCATTTGTAAACTTCATTAGTATACATTTCATCATGGAAAGCTACACACTTGAGCAACGATTGCAAATCGTGCAAATTTTTTATGAAAATAATCGTTCTGTTGCTGCTACTTTAAGAGCATTACGGCCATTTTACGGTCCATTTAACAAGCCGTCCCGTTTTGGGGTTATGTGAAGTCATTTGTCTACAATGATGAAATGTGTACTAATGAAGTTTACAAATGACAAGCGAAAAATAAAAAATATTGCGCCGTTCGCCCTCCCTATCGGAAATAAGTTGAAGCGCACCTATTAAAAAACCCTATATATCGCTCAGAGCTCTTCGTAGTTCGGAGTTTTTCTATGTTGGTATCTTAAAATCTCTTTGTGCTCTAAATGCCACCTATTGAATTTTTGAATATTTGTATTAAATAGTTTAATTGTGCCTGTTAACCTTAAAATATGTCCACTAAGCCCGTAAAAATCTATTACATTCATTGGCTTAATAAATAAAACAAAACCACAACGAAGTAAGAACCACAAGAAAATTTGCTAGTTGGCTGTCAAATTCGCCACTTTCTGTGATAAAATATCCGATGTTAATTCCTAAAGCCTGGGACTTTGTTAGCTGTAGCTGAGATACTTTTTTAAGCGGGTCTATAGAAAACTATATATTTGAAACTTACTGACTGACAGCTTTCCGGGTACAGACATAAGTCGCTTGTAGCTGAACAAAATGCGTCCCCCTAACTAATTGTTTCTTAAATAAAAAAAAAAGATTAAATCCACTGGGAGCTCAGTCCGGACATGTAAGATGCGCTGTCTATTTCTGTGAATCCCGTAGCTTTGAATGCATCCTTCACAACCTGTTCATTATGAGCGGGTGTCTGTTCTTTGCTGAAATTCACAAATCAATATTTTACCATTTATATGAAGGTGCATACTCCTCAAGACCCGATGACCGTTCTTTAAAAATGTATTTCGACGCAGTTCCTATTTTAACAAAGTATTTAATCCCAGTATAGATATATATATTTTCCTATAGCTCCTAGGTGGAACACAGAGCCTCACTAAACAAATTGTAATTTGATTTATTTAGAGCTATGTATTTAATGGGACTCCAGAAATGGGCTGTTTTTTTCGCTTCAGCTTCAACTTGTCGCCTCCACGTGTTGGGTGGTCTTCTGCTTCTGCGACTCCCTTGGGGGTTCCAGTCTAGTGCAGTTCTTGTGATGCCATCTTGGGGTTTACTCAACGTATGCCCGATCGATCTCCACTTACGACGCTGAATTTCTATGTGCACGATTAGCAAGAAAGAATTTAATCCCAGTGCGGTGCTGGAAATTGCAAGAATTTTCAGATTCCGTTGACATAATGGTTGTACTTGTTTCCAAGAAAATTTTTAATGCACCAATTGTGGGCCGGGGGTATTATTTGTACTAAAAATTAGTCCCAAAATTAGTGTTCTCAGTGGTGAGATGATGAAACATCGCTAAGCACCCCCTTAGATCGTAGTATTATTAATAGTTTGTTGTTCTCTTGCGGGTAATGTTGCTGGAGTGACAGCCCTTGACCGGATATAAATGCGGGTCGCTACGGTAACGTAGAACCAACTGTCGTGGGGACGATAGTATTACTAGTCTCCCTCGTAAGCTAACAACTTTCCAGATTTAAAATTTAAGATAATCTAAGTACAGCCAGGAGCTCTGAATTCTCAGCAAACACCTCTGAAACCACAGAAAAAAGTCCAATTTCGAGCCTTATCTAGTTATTTATTATTGGGTATGTGTGAACAGAGCATAATGAAGCTGGTAAATGGAAATTTCATTAAGTTAACGAACAAACAAATTAAACGATTAATCTAAATTCAATCGGTTAAATTAATCTGTTCAATTTAAATAAATATCACATAATTATATTTTGCACAAACAACCACTCTGGGCGATTTTAAGAAAAAAAAAACAAAAATAAATAAATTGCTTTTGTATTGATCCGAAAAAAAAAAAAATTAAAAAGTATATTTAAAATGCCTAATAAAAGGTAAACTAATTACCGCGACTTGTCTCGGCTGCCGGTTGGCGGATGTCGGCGATCTACACACCAACTTACCGGACACAGTTAATCAGCACCAATGGAATAATCTTACCAACAACAACAACCTTAGCTAAAATACGCTTTCACTTAATTATACACCCAATTTTTTACTAGTAGAAGCAATGCTAGCTGGCGTCCAAAATAAGTAAAAAAAAACATAAGCAACTTAGCTACTTTTTTATTAACAAATTAAAGGAACTTAATGACTCATTTACTTTCTAAAATATGTGGAAAAAAACACTCGTAATTGTTCATTATAAAGTCATCAAGTATTATATACGCACATATATGTATGTATGTATGAATGTATTTATGCACATAAGTACTAGTTTTAATTACAACCTGATTATTGCATGCTGCTGTGTAGCTAAAAGCTAAAATTTGTTGAGTGCCTTTCATATGAATGTTGGCGCTTGTAGATGCAAATCAGCTTCAATGTCTTTTAAATATTTAATTTGCCACTCGTGCCAAATGTTAGAGTCGCTCATACATAAACAGTTGTACACAAAAGCGATCGTACTTGCTATGTGTTGGGCAAAAATTAAACTAAATCAGGTTAAGTTGGTGTGGCTACATTCTAAGAGGCACACGCATTATAGTGGTCGAGGGCAGCTCTTCATTGTAATACCAGTGGAACCACTACACTTTTTTTCGATCATATAATTTTCAACGAGTCCCTCCGGCATACAATTTCCCGCAATTCCGCTGTAAACAAGTACCCATAAAAAACTCCTCCATCTCACTTTGAACGATCTGTGATTGGCTTGCTTTATCTTGGCTCCCAATGCTACGACCCGGCCAATTATACTCTGAACGGAAGAATGGTACATTCGCAGCTGGGAAATGTATCCATTGTTCGGTTTTAACAGGTACGACTCCTAAGTTTCAAAGATTAACTAGTACACCTAAAGTCTATGCACCTCGATTGAACCGGAAAACCAGCATCATCCTTAAATCGCTAGCCGGTAGTATCCCAGGCAAAGATAAAGAAATGTTGCTGGCGACATTTAGCAATTGGCCGGCCAGTAATAAATCACGCTGCGCCTGTCTGGCGGCCTGGCACTAGTGATTCGCAGTGGACAAAGCTACAGACCTATTAAAATACTGCTATCAGCACAGCCACGGGATGCCTTCTGATGTTTCCTCTACATCACCTTCACAACGAAGCTTCCATGCTCGCGGCTAAGGAGCACTGCAAAGTGCTCATAAAGCAACCTCTGCTAGGGTGCTATAGTAGGAATCAGCTCTGCAGACATTTGGTGGAGTCTGAGCCACCACCCAGGCGAGCCAGGACAGATCTTTTCCACTACATCGGCGAGATCCAGGATCAAACACGACTGCAACTGCTGAACCGGACAGTATATAGACAGACATTAAACGGCACTCATCGGAAGACTCTCATCATCTTCCTGAACTCGGTGTCTAACCACCACCTACTGCAGAGCTTCAGCTACCTCGCGTAACTTTAGCTCAATTACGATCTGGATATTGTGGAAGGTTAAATTCCAACTTGCAAATGAGTTAGAAGGGTTGTTGCAGGTAGTCAGAAAAAGGGAGGGAAATGGGGAGTATTCGCTAGTTCTTATTTGTGTCAGAGCTTGATAACTCACATACAGACAGAGCTTGAGTGACGGATGGTTTCTTGTTTTTTAATTTTTTTATGGTTTTTTAAATCTTTTATATTTTTTAATTTTTTTTTTTTTGATCTTTTATTTTTTTTAATCTTTTATTTTTTTATTAATTTTGATAATTTCTTTATATTTTATTTAAAAAGAAAATTTTTAGTTCTTATTTTTTAATCTTTGTTTAATTTATTTTAATTATTTTGTAAATTTTTTATATTTTATTTTAATTAAAAAAAAAAAAAATATTTTTTATGTTTTGTTTTGTATTTATTTTTTATGTTCTTTGGTTTTTTTTGTATTTTTATATATATATATCTTTTTTGTTTTTTTTTTTAGTTTAAGATTTTTTCGTTTTTTTTTTGTTCTTTGGTTTTTTTTGTATTTTTTTATATATATATCTTTTTAGTTTTTTTTTTTTAGTTTAAGATTTTTTCGCATTTATTTATTATTTGAAATATCCAAAGGATTGCATTAGTCTTTTAGCAAACGTTGCCCAAACTTCTCATGCCATTTAAAGTTGCTTTTATGTATTTAATAATCAAAAATAATAAAAACTCTCATTTTAACACAAATCTTCAATTCCAAATTGAATAGAAATTTCTGTTGTCTGAGAATTAGCTTCGATTCGCATTGAAATCGCGTGAATTTCATCTCGCCACAAACTAAATCGAGTGATTTGTAATTTCGGTTTCCAGCACATACCCGGGTTTTTAATTTCATCGTCGAAATGAAATCCGTTTTTCGAATTTTTTTTTGGCGTTTTTTGTTTTGGTTAAATTTTTATAAAAATTAAATGAATTTCAGTTATTTAAAAATCATTAAAAGTTGTTTATAACACTTTTGTGCGCAACTGTATACAAATTCGCATTGTTTTACGACTAAAATCTGTGTAGCTATGGCAAGACTTATCGCATTCACTCTATTACCTTTATTACTCTATTACCCTCAATTGCATACACTTTCTGATGATGTTTTCTCCATAAAACTCCATAATTGCTTGTGAGTCTGACCGCAGCGATCGAGCCACCCACACGCGGCGGCCATCAGCAGCATCATCGCCAACGGCAGCCATCGCTGAATTGCCACCCACCGCTTGCCGGCCACCGTTTGTCCTAATTAAATTGTTTATCTTAATGATTTTACTTACCAACTACACGCATACACACAAATACATGTTTATTACATCTACATACACCCCGTTTCATAAAAATATCATCACCACAAATGATTTCAACCAAAAGTGAGGTAAAATGTACTTTTAATGGGTTTTTGTATTGAACTCATTTTCTATGCAGTTTATTAATTTGACCACAGAAACATATTCAGAGAGTTTTTTTTTTTAATTTTTGTTTAAACTTAGCTTTTCTTTACAACCACATTAAAAATTATATAAATATATTAACTATCAATAAATGTGGTTCGAATTCAGCTTCTCGATAATGTCTTGGCTCTCACATATTTTTTGAAATCTCGAAAACTTTATTGGGCATCCTTTTAAAAAAGTAATTGTTTATCTTTAGTCAAATTTCTTGTTAGCTTTGAATTTGGCATTTTAATAAGTTCTCGAAGTGCCTGTTATTGGCACACTCGTCTCGTACCCGGACCTGGGTTATTCACTCAAAACATTTTTTAAAAATTCCGGAGCTTCAATTTGATGCTGTCGAGACCAGCGTGTTTCTTACGTGCTTTGCGTTCTTTCTTCTAAATTCATTCTTTTCTTAAAGATTTAAAAAACTCAGCTATTTTCTCTGTAATTTTGTGACTGAAAAGTTAACGTTCGGGCATCATCAGGCAAACGCTTCCCTTACCCGTATCCCATACCTGTACCCATACACATCAATGATAGGTCACCAAAGTACCGTTATGAGCAGTAATCGTATATAGTCTAGCACTTTGCGCAAATCTCTCCAACTTCGAGGAAATTCGTCAGAACCAGTCAAGTTACAATTTTTATTTTATAAAATTTGTATACAAAAGTAGAGGCTTATTTCAATAATTACTTAAAACCAATTACTTTAGCACCCAACTTTTTTTCCAGCGAAACTCTACGAGCAGCTTTCTAACATTCCATTAAACTCGCAGTGGCTTTCTGTTCTTGCCAATTAAACTCGCATAACTTTTTACTGCTCTAAAGCCACTTGTTGTTGTTGCAATAGCCTAAAGCATTCTCCGTAAGCTTCGTAATTATTTTTCCTTGTTCACTTTTCATTCGGGAGCATAGGGTCCCGACAAGCCTCTTCTATAGTACACGGGTCAGGGCTTGGGTTAGCGGTTTTGCGTCGTCCCATGTGATCTCGGCATCTGCTCGCTCGAGCAATATTCAGTTTCTCTAAGTATTCTTTGGTTGACCGCGATCCTGCTCCTTTACGGGTTCCAGTCCAGCGCTAATCTCGTGATGCTATCTGGTGATTTTCTAATCGTGTGAACTATCCATCGCCACTTTCTGCGTTTGAGTTGCCATAGGATGAGTTCTTCATTCGTTGTTCTCCACAGCGCGTTGTTGCTGATGGTGTTGCGTCAGAATATTCTACAGATGATGTGGAGGCATTTGTAGACAAAAGATTGTAACCTCTGTGTGATGTGAGATATTGAGATCATAGATGATTTTACTTAATTAAGACCTTCTAAATTCAAGGGCGCCCTCCATTTTGGTAAGATCGGCGCCAGTTTTCGGGATAACTATATTTGAATGTGTCGCTTGGTACCGCCGAGGGCTCTTTTAGAAATAACTTTAAACGCCATTAAAGAACCCATTTAAGTAAGATCCACTATGTTGTTGTTGTTGTTGTTGTAGCAGTAACTTTGACCTGTCAGTGTAGTGTAATCGTAGTATCCAGATCGTAATTGTGCCAAGGTTACGCGGGACTCTCGTCTGCAATGGGTCGTGACATTCCCATGTTAGCCCGTTCTACGTTAAGTTAAATGACTCCGGTTTTTCTCGATCAAGGGCTGCCGCCCCAGTAAACTAGCCCTGTCTAGTGCGCTGAACCTCATCCGCGTCGTACATACAGCCAGCTGAATATCATTTGAGGAAGCCCTTACTTCTTGTTAACAAGTTTTTAGCTGGTGTATCTTATAAAAAAATTTAAACGGAAAATTTAAAAGTAAACAAAGGGGTTGCATACAACTTGAAAGTCAAAGATGGTTACTTATGAAACGTAGTGTATGTGCAACTGTATTGCTAGCGGACTCGCGTGAATGAGAGTTATTCTTTGTGTATATTTGTGTGGTGGTGCCCAATTGTTTGTTTGTTTTTGAAGCGGCAAATAACTTTAAAACATGCAAAGCTCCACAAATACTACACACTCACATACATATATACGTATATAAATACATACACAACTATAATCTATGTAATAGTAGGTGTACCTATGTGCATATATTTGCACGTTTCTATGCCCCATTGTTACCTTAACTTTGCCTTGCCTTGTGCGCGGCATTTGACCCACTTTACGTTCGACTCATTCATTCACTCGCTAGCTCACAAATCTGACTAATCTTCTGGCTCAGCCCGAACAAAGGTGGGTAGCAGTGACGTGCAAATTAGTTTGAGAATCATATTAAGCTCATGTTCCTCTTCGCTTTACTGAATTGCTGCCCGATGCCGCTGCTGCTGCTGCTGCCGCTGCTACTGCTTTAATATGCCTTAATAATCTCAATGGAGCAACAAATCTTCACAGGCAATCAAGACGTTGCGGAGGTTTCTTTACGTGGATGTGCGTCTCATCACACCTCACAAAATCCACTTAACGGCGAGGATTCTTTGACGCCAGTGCTGTCATCAAAGCTAATGGGGAATGCAGAGTTTTTGCAAAAGAATGATAAGAAGAAAAATTATAATTAATTCAATATTAAACTTTGAATTATTTGACGAAAAAGTTCGGCGAGAGCTTAAAATCTTTATTGAAATTTGCTGAAATGTGTGAGGGTGTCGTAATTAAAATTATTTTGCCCCATTAGTTAGACTCGCACATTTGATCCACCGATCAATGTTATAAGGCCCTTAATGTTTTATGGCGTCTTGATAAATATAAGGTGGCGCAAAATTATTATGTTTGAATAACTTTTTCAGTAAATAAAAAAAAATATATATTTTGAGTTTTTAAATACTTTTTATATTAAATAAAAAAAATAGTTTTTAGTAACAAAAATTCTTATTTTGACCTTTACGTGCTCCATTGCTTGTCTGTTTGTAGTTCAGAAGTGTCGAATAGGATTGACGTACGACGCCATTTGCAAAAACTATAAATCTTCCGATAGAGTGATTAATTTTGCGCCACCTAGTATTATAAACGTCACCTCAGCCAACACGAGATGGGTTGATAGTCCGATATGTAACGCTGCAAAAATAATTAGGCCAAAATGCGACGTCGCGAGCGCAAAGGCATTACTTAATCGGTCCAGGAAAAACGTATCTATGCTAGTCGCCTTGATCACAGGCTACTTCTTTTAAGCCGACATGCGCAATGTTTGAACGTAGGTACATATTCTCAACTATTACCGAACATGTAAGATTTAGGAAGAGGAAGACCTATCAGACATCTTCTCTGTTACAGTCTTGATGGCATGCCACTAAGTTTAGACATTCGTGAATGATACGTATGACCTTAGGCATATAAATGTCTGCCAAATCAATGGGTGTTTGCACTTAAAAGAAAATGGTTTAACGAGTAGTAACAGGTGAACTGGATCGGCAACGGTCTTAGTGAGTTGGTTTAAAGACCGACCGCCACTTTTACCTACAACTGGACTCAATTCTATAGGCTTTAAAATCACAGACACATGAGTAACTATGGACTTGAAAGTAATGAGCTGGTCGATACACTACCCGAAACCGATGCAAGCCAACGGCCGACCATTTGCTTGGTTTATCCTTTATAGGAACAGTCATCTAAGCACCAGTTTTTAGCTATGCATTTTAAACTCTTGCTTCCATTGCTTCATTGGAGTACATATTCATGCACACACACAGATGCATAAATTAGTATATGGTACATTCTGAAATAAAAACGATTTGGGGTTATGCCGCTTAGAGGTTAGCGTGCGCCACTTATCCATCTAAGTTTGGTATTTACGTGCAGCACTATGTTGCACAAGTTGTAGTGACCCCATAACCTCTCAACCCGATTAAATTTGAATTTAGTATAAAGTAGAGTTTTTATAACAATTGCAAGTGTATTAGTGTGACCTTCGCATGCAATATCGACCAGTGGTCACAACTTAATATTAATTAGTTGCTATATCAACACTTCAATAGCCGCCACAATCAAATCGCCCAGTTTGCAGCAAAATTTATTGATTTTTTAAAAGGATTTAATGGCGTATGTTTTTCCAAAAGGAAGCTTTGAAACGCTGCTACAGCAATGAATTTCAGCTTTAGTATGTATCACTTACAGTTATGAGTGTGAAGCATGGCATGTACATACATACATATTGAAGTACATACATACAAAATAGTGTTGCATGAAAAAATTCTCATAAACTTTGTTGAAAATAGTGTCAGTGGGCTGCAGGCGCTTAGTTTGAACGATGGTTAACGGGCTAAATAGCCGTCGGTGTTGTTGCTGTCACTGCCGTCGACGCCGAGTATGCATTTTGCATACTAATGTCAGCGGCATTCCGCTTTATTGCTTTCTGTTGCTCTCTGTTTTTCACCCGCTCTACAACAAATAATAATAAAAGACTGAAGTTTGCTTTGCTGTGTTTTTTCATGTGATTTGTATTGGTTTTAATTTAGATGAGGCGTTTATTTATCACTTTTTGCAGTTCTGACATGATAATTTGCACGTTTCCATTTTCCAATAGACAAACGATATTGTTTGGTTAATATCTAAAGTAAATTCATTATTTTGTTGGCTTTGTTGATTAACATCGACTACTTTATTTGTACAGCCCTTAGCGCGAAATTCTCTGCTTCTGGTATTACTTTCGAATTTACATCTGACAAATCGCTGAACTTCTGTCAAGTTGAGTGTTTCGCTCGGAACCAGAGTTGCCAGTAGGACATTCCAGTATTAGACCGGTTTAGTTGACTTCAGAGAATGGCATATATTAAGCCGTGAGTAGGAGCCAGCGTATATCAACAAACAAATACTCCTTTTTGAAATTCTTATATTCTAAGTTTATGAATGGAGATTCATCTTCAAACGCGCCATTTTGTATTTCAATCTAACATTTTTTTATAGATTTCGGCGTTATATTTTCTCTTTTAGTCTGGCAATCCTGTTTGTAGCGATGCACCACAAATTAGTGCTAAATGAAAATTCTCATATGACATGATAAATTGCGCTTTAGGTCTGCGCTTAATTATTTTACTTAACGTAAAAACCCAATATTTTGCTTTGTGAAAATATTGCTAATGACTGTGTAAACTAGAAATCCAAATATTACAAAGTATAAAATATTCGGAAGGGAGTGCCTAAACTTCTCGCATTGAGAAGTTATATACATACAAAGTCACGAAATTATCGTAAAATATCGCTACTCCTGCGGTTTGGGGAGCTCACACATACTTATACATATTAGAGTGCCTCCAAAAAACATTTGCAGTTTTGCCATCGAAATTATAAAATTTATTGGATTTTATAACTGCTACCGAAATATTTTAAGATTTATGTGGGCTGAGCAGATTTGAAAATACCTAAATAAAATTAGTTTAAGAAATTTTTTTTTTTAATAAAAACAGTTCAGATAATAAAAATTCAAAACATTTTTTTCAATAAAAACACTTCATATAATAAAAATTTAAAACTTTTTTTTTCAATAAAAACATCTCAGTTAATAAAAATGTCAAAAAATTGTTTTTTCAATAAAAATACCGCAGATAATAAAAATGTCAAAAATTGTATCAACAGAGTAAAAATAACGATATATGCGAAAACAACTTTTGGACGTGAAGGGTTAATTTTCCAAGAGCTGGCTCAAAACTCTCGTTGATTTTTGATGCTTTTTTCCACTTTTTTCGCTTCATTATACTAAAGTTCAATCTGCTAAGAAACTACGTACCCAATGTTTTTTGTTAGTTCTGATTACACATTTTGAATTTCGAATTTTTATAAAACTTGTACAACGTTTTATAGTTTTATTTACACGGTGAAGTCCAAAATAAACAAGACTGGCGTCATAAAAATGTTTTTTTTAATTTTAAAATGAGTTAGTGCGTTGGAAGTTACTTCGCTAGCTGACTTCCAGTCAAAGTTTGGTAAAATTATTGCGTCTAAAGTGTCAGTATGTTTGTGTCATCGGCACAAAAATGAATTTCGAACAAAGAGCTAATATCAAATTTTGTTTTAAGATCGTTAAAACGTTTACCGAAACATTTGAATTGATGAAAAAAGTTTATGACGATGATTGCCCATTTCGTGCCAGAGCTCTTGAGTAGTTTACACGTTTCAGAGATGGTTGTGAGGACATAAATGACAATGAACATACGGGTCGCCCAAAATCCGTAATCATCGAAAACTCCGTCGAAATTGTTCGTAAATTTATCAAAAATGAACCGAAATCATCGTTGAATTTTATGGAATCGGAGTTGAATATTTCCAAAACTTCGATTTATCGTATTTTCACTGATCAATTGGGTTTACGAAAGGGCTGTGAACGTTTCATTCCGCACAAGTTAACTGAGGACCAAAAATTATTCAGAATTCAACATTCGAAAGACCTCAATAAAGAGGCAAGAAAAGACGAGAACTTCTTTTGCAACATTGTAACTGGTGAAGAATCGTGGTGTTTCTAACATGAACTTGAAACTAATCGTCAAAGTGCCGAATGGAAGGTCCGAGATGAGCCACCACTCAAAAAAACGCGTTTGGAGAAGTCAAAAATCAAGTCGTGCTCATTTGTTTTTACGATTCCAAGGGAATTCTTCGCAAGGAGTTCATGCCAACGGGCTAACCGTCGTCAATGCAATTTTCTATCTTGGTGTTTTGATGCATTTGTTGCATCGCATTCAGCTTGCGCTTATTGAATGATAATGCACCGATCATCGATCCACTCTTGTGAGTGAGTTTTTGACTAGAAATAGCATTTTAACCATCAATCACTCGCCGAATTTGCCTGATATGACTCCCTGTGACTTCTACCTATTCGGAAAATAGCATTTGGCCATGAAAGAAAAACGTTTTGCGTCCGTAGAGGCCATTCAAACGGCTTGTACCGACATCCTGAAGAACATTCCGGATTCCGTGCAATGACCTTAAACACTTTCGAAAAGCTTTTAGATCGCGCAAAACTGTGTATTTTAGATTTAAATTAAACAAAAAATCGCTGGTAAAATTATCCGATCTAGAATAAGTTAAAATAGCGACTACATTTTCATTGTACCGCTTTTCATTTTATCGTCTCAATGTTTTACATTTAAAGCGATTTTAGGAGTATCTAAAATAATTTAAATAATTAACATAAATTCTTTAAGGTCCCCCATAAATTAAGCAAAGGCGATACTCGTGTTATTTGAGACCATACAAGTTTTAGATGTCACTGGAACCAAGCACACATGTTTTCTCTCGCTCATCTCTAATGATATGTCACGAACGATCGCAACCGATGAACCTACTACCACTGACCTTAGCGCGTTCGGGGCTGTCTCTCATGCAAACACATGCACACATGCATAGTATTTATTTGGATACTTAAATAAACGATGCGCAGCTGTATGAGATGCATTGTTCGCCGAAAGCTGCGAACATAATTGCAACAAAAAGTGATTCACGCACACACTCACTCACTCGTATTTACACGCTATTACGCATGCACTCTGTGTTTGATGTGAAAATTTGCGCTAAATAACTAATTAAATATTTTGCGAGTGAAATGATGTTCAACAAAATTATGTCTGATTATGGAGCGTGAAGCTGAGTGAAAAAATAATGATAATAAATAAATAATTCATATAAGGTACGAGTAATATATTTGTATGTGGGTGTTGAAGCCTTTGTCCGGTCGTGACAAAAAGCACACGCACCACTCGTAGCGATCGTACACAATTCCTCCATGTACGCATACCATATATGGGTATGTATGAGTATGTAAGTATGCATATATTTACATATCGCGCATATTTTTATAAATGGCACAACTCAAAAATCGATTTTTTTACAGTTTCACTATTCATACTGCACATCTGTAATGATAAGCAAGAAATCAATCTGCTTTTGTTCGTAAATTTTTGCCAAAATTGTTGTTTCTGCTCTTGCTTTACTAAGTGACAGCGTGCTGAAATTTCTCTTTTACGTTTTCTAGTAAACAAGCAATTTTGAGTTATGCCCCTTTTGATGTCAGTGTGTGATATGTGCGATTATTAGTTTTGTTTGCTTCCTTGCTTTTTCAGGAATTCACAGTGACTCAGTTTGCTCATATTAAATGTTTCGGTAACTGATTAAAAATTGCCAAAAAAAAAGTAAGGGAGGTAATTCCTTTAGTATACAGTCCGTGGAAAAATATAGCACCTCAACATTCTGACTATTTACTTATTTCATTTTTTGGATCGAGCTTAGTGTAATGCGGCATGGGCAATTTTAGGCAAAGTATAATGGTTTGTTTAATAAAACTTGGTGGATATGTTAAAAAGTGGTTCATGAACTACCTTTAAAACTCCCAATATTCCGGAAATAATATTATAGTTTTGCAATTATTTGTCTTCAAAGAGCTTTCGGGAGCTTCACTATAGTTTGGCACATTTAATATATTTTTTTCTAAACGTCACATAAATTCATAAAATATACAGTCACTTGCGTGTTTTTACTTATTTTTATACTTACATATATTCGAAATATTTCTATGAAAATTAAATGCAAATGCATTTGTCAATATCAATACTTTCCAATTTTAAACGAGAATAAGTCTCGATTTACACAGGGAAACATTTTGTTCATGGGAGACGAATAGACGGGGAAGAAAGGGGGATTTTTTTGTTTCCCGTACTGGCAACGGGCTTTGAGCTTTTTATTTGTATTATCAAACTAAAAGAACTAAACGCCAAATGCAACAAATGTTGCCGAAAAGAATTTTGTTCGTGTGACCGCGAATGAAATATCAAAAGCGAATTTCCAGTGTCTCCCTTCCTGAAGTCGCGGTGTGTAAGTCGGGACTAACAATTCATTGGAATTGACAACAATATTGTGTTGCCGGATGTCTACAAATTAAAATAAAAATGCGAACAAAAATGAACTATTTCAGTTCAGTGACAAGGTTTAAATTATGGTTTAATGGTTTTAATGTGGAAAGGAGTTCAATGGAAAACACCACGAGTACCCCTTTTTAAAGCTTATCGAAGCAAACCAATACACTTACAAATCGTACTTTTTGTTTTTTAATTGCTTTATTATTTTGTGTGATACCTTTTATATCATTCTTTCACGTTTCCATGAGTTATATGGCGTGAATGACATATTTCAGACAACCGCTCGGATTTTATTCCGAATTTTCTTCTGCCACTCTTTTTTCCATATAAAACAATGCTTATATTTTCAAAAATGTTTCTCTAGATTCTAAGCTAAAGCAAAAAATACTGCAGCCATACAAAAATCCTTCCAGTGAACGTCTCTGCATACGAACTTCGTTCTTATTTGAGGTATCTGGCAACACCAACTTTTCGCTAAATTACACCACTTTAACTAGAAATAACGTAAAAACTATAAGCCTCGGAGTGTGCGGTTTTCAGTTTTATGACGGGGATACACCCCTCTTATACTGAATATTGCCCAGTTTTTTATTAACATATTTTTATTTTTCTAAAAATAAAGTTCATTCTATAATAAATACATATTCCATGTTTTAAACTGCGTACAATATTTATAAAAATTCGACAAATTTTCGTCAAAATTTCAAAATTTTTAATCAGAATTGGAAAAAATTGGGTACGCTTTAAGGCCCTCGCCTCATTTGATGTGTTGGTTGTTTCTTAAAAAGCGAGTAAACCGGAAACGAAAAAAGATTTTTTATTTTCGTTTTGAGTATTTTATTTTTGGATCCATTGCTAAAAACAAAAAAAAGTTTTTGGCCATACGAGATTCGTTCAAATAGTTGTCAGCCTTCAAAAAATGGTCCTCTAAAAAAGGTATGTCGCCGCGACTCGGATTTCGGGACTCACAGGTGTCTGAAATCAAAAAGACAAAGGTTCTTGTTCAGTATGAATGTCGTTGAGGTGAACTACGATACTTAAAAAAAATGACAAAATGACGGATGTTGAAAGATGAAAAACCGTTTTTGACCTTTTTTTACTTTAAATTCCCGAAAAAAATACTAAAAAATTAAAAAAAATGACGACATCAATTTTCGTCATTAAATTTTATTTCATCACAATCGGTGCAATCCATTGTCCATGTGAAGATCATTTTTTGAAGGCAGACAACTTTTTGAACGAACCTCGTATGACCAAAATAAAATTTTTATTTATTAACAATGGATCAAAAAATAAAATACTGAAAACAAAAGTAGGGTCCCTCACAGGACATTGTCTCATAGGAAATCATGCAAGGAGAGTAGGCGCTTACACGCATGATTTCTGTCGTAGCTGCAGAAATGAGGAGGAGTTGGAAACAATTCTACGCCTTTTTTGCACATGCCCAGCTCTAGCCAGCGGTAGGAACCGATTTTTAAAATCCTACTTCTTAACGAATATAGATAATCTATACACTTTAGGTATCTACAACCTTTTACGCTTTGTCAAAAGCTCAGGACGGTTTATTATGGAGAGAGAAATGTAGCCCAGCCCCCGCGGCTCACAACGGACCCATTTCGTGGTCTAAGTGGCATCGTTTTCTCTATGTGCGATGCGGCTGCCAAACCTAACCTAACCTAAAACAAAAATAAAAATATTTTTTTTTTTTATTTTACACGCTTTTCAAAATCACACAGAAAACACCATTTCAAGAGAGGCGAGGCCCATTACATTTTAATACAATATAGAGAAAATTAAATTTGGCTCAAAATTATAGTTGATTTTTGATTATTTCTTTCCACTTCAAAAAGAGTTGTGATTTATTATATAGAGAAAATGCGCAATATCATCAGGGGGAAAAATTATAAAAAAAAAATCAATGGAATTCTCCAGTAACTTCAAACTTGCACGATGAGATAATAAAATTTAATGCGCTATAAAATCGTTGAGCTTTTGAGATGCAAACATAACTCTTTTTGTTTCTGTTTTGAGTTGAAAATTGTAGCAGAAAGCCAAATAGCCAGAAATAGCCAAATACGGCAAACAACGAGCGGTTTTCTGCCATGAAAAGCCTACTTACAGGAGCAAACCCCGATTTGATGGAGCAACATGGCCTCTACAGTCGGTTACCACACCTTTGAAAATATTACACAAGGGCGAATTTATAATGTTTTACAAACTCATTCGGCCAATAATAATACTCATTATCACAACTACATTTTCTGAAGAAAACAAAAAAAAATTCAAATCACTTTTTCCAAATGGGGCCATTCGTAAGTACGTTTGTCAGATAAGGCTACAAAATCAATACACAAATTATCATTTGATTGCAACAATTTACTTAATCAGAAGTAGAGAAGTTGAATAACATTGACCTAAGGTCTTTACAGTTTAAAACACAAACCGATGCAGTGGGGCCATACGCCATTTTGTTTTTGAAAATGTTCTGTGGCGCCGATTCTTTTCGCACTTGGAGTGAAGGATTTCGATGCCAGAATAGCCGCTTAGAGTTTTCAAAACAAACATAAGTAGATACGTTATTTTTAGTGTGATATGTACTTGTATACATGTGTTTGTATGTGTGTGTGAATATACATATGTATGGTTGTAGTTATGTATGCATGCATAGTATATTTATTGGCGTAAGACCATATTTCATTCCCTTACAAAGCGCATTCAGTGCCCTAATTTAGTTTTCTAAAGCTTTTAAAACGCTTCATTGATTTAGTCTACCAACCATGGGTCCACCCATCGACTCACATACATATGTAGCTGCACATGAGCACTAAGGCATATAAATATATAAAATATAACGTATGCGTCTACAACGAGTATAAAGGCTCGTGGAAATAGTAGTAGACAAAATTTAACAAAAAAAAAAAGAAAAAGAGGGAAAAAATACGAAAACACACAATCAAATTGCCTGCGGCATAGACAAACTCTTTGTTATCATTGCCATTGCCTTTGCCTTTGCAGTCTACGGTGTAGTGAATACGGCTAGGCACAGCCCAGTCCCAGAATCGAGCTCGGACACATTTCACGCGCTTCACCACGCATGCGGTTGCATTTGTGGTTTTATTTGAATTTTTTTTTTATTTGTTATTTATTTTTATTTCATTTTTTTCATTTCTTCTATGAGTCTGTTGTTGTGTCTCTATTGATCTGTGCCCAAGTTTGCGTCTGTGTCTGCGGCCGTCTGCGTGTGAATTTGCATTTGCGACCTGCATTTGTTTGTCTTCTCTAAGTGATTGATTAATTTATTTGTTTATCCCTTTCTCTTTACTCTATTCTTCTTGGCACCCGCAGCACTCGCACTGTTACTATGTACTATATCCGAGTACATATACACACTCCCTGCCAAAAAAACCCGAACCACTTACAAATGGAAACAACCAGTAGATTTATGTTTTGTCAAATTTTTTTTCTAGACATTAATACATTCGCTTTTTGCTGCGATACACAATCTTGCATGCATTTAAAAATTACCTAGGACCTTTTAAGGATTTTTTTACGGATAGAAAAAAAATCGTTTTATAATTTTTATTAATTGCTTGAATTTTCGAGAGAGAAGACTCGTAGTGAAATTTTTTCCAAGGAATATATTTATACAGTCCATAAACCCTCAAACACAATATCTAACAAAATATTTTAGATACTTCTGCTACAAAGGGTCACAAAGACCCACTATGAGCGGCACGATTACGCTAAAATGTTAAGCGAAAAAATTGCTCATGAAATTGTATGTCATATGCCCAAACATTATATGTAACTCAGATTCATGCTTCAAATTTTATTTCTAATTTTTCGTAAAAGCCTTGGGCACAAAATGGAAATTTAATTTGACCACCAGAAAATTTTTTGTTTCTAAAAGCCTTGACCACCAAAAAAAAACATTTACCTCCATGGACCGAACCCTTTGATGGTTTTTGTTTAGACAGAAGAATTTATCACTTTTGCATTTAAGTAAGACTACTTGTTGACAAATAATGTCTTTTATGGACTGAATCACTTAAAACTGATCTACACTCACTGAAGAGCAAGCTTTGCATTGAGAAATTAATCAATGTTATCTATGTTTTCACTGCCCAAATTAATACTTTGCGTACCAATGTCAGCACCAACAATACCAATAATCCTAGCATTTATTTATCCTGCTTTAACTTCTCTTGCTTCTACATGTATAATCTCAACTGATACTAGTGCCTCTCTCTGTCACATGTCTGGTATCTCAGCTGACATAAATACATGGGCTGTTGCTGCTGGCGCTGCTGCTACTGCCGCTCCAACCGCTTCTAATGATAACAATGTGATGCGGGTAAAACTCATGCCAATGTTCGCGCTGCTAATAAGAACAAAAACAATTTATTATTCACCTCTCCGTGACCAATTTCGCCGGCTTCCATCGTGTCCGTGTAGCTGTAACTGAGACAAGTAACTCTCTTACTTGAGCTACTGCTGCTGCCTCAGTTAATACTTATTAATATGATGCTTCCGCTCCCAACAAGTGATTGCTGCACCAATTATGAGTATTAATTCTATACAAATGCCTAATGCTGCTTCTTCTCCTTTCAAATCCGTGACTGCTGCTACAGAGCCTCGTTCTCTTGCTCAGCCATAGTGGGGAAAAGTGCAAAGCGAGAAGAGTAAAACTAATAAAAAAACTGAGCGCAACGTTGTTTTTGGCCAGAATAGTAGCAAAGATTTGGTTGCATTTTCCTCCGGAAGATGGTTTCACTTACATAAATATAACTTTGTAGTAAGTAGCAATTGTTTATTGATTTCAGAATAAATAAATAAAAAGATTTACCCTAAACTTAACAAAATTTAACCTTACAATCAGTTGCAGCTTTTGTTTGAAATTTATTTTCCGGCCACAGAGCAAAATATTCTAGCAAAAATGAGGCAATAACTAAAGCTCTTTACAAATATCAAATTCACTTGTTTCATTTATAATGCTGGACTTTGCATATTGAACTCGAATATGTTCCCAAAGATGTCACCATAAATTCTTTTCATTTATAAAAAGTTCGGTTTTTATTCGAATAGAGGGTACATTCTAATATTAAAAATGCAAGCAAATATGCTTGCTTTCATCTCGGTTTGTTGCTATGCCCATTATAATATTGATTTGTGTCCATTCTTAAATGTGCCTCTGTATGTGTGTTTGTGTGTGTGTGCGTGTGTATGTAGCAGTTCGGTGGCGCGGAAGTAGAACAAACTGAATTATCGTAAATGGGTCAATAGTCTTGCAGCAGTAAATGTGCATGATAATGATTTGTATTTACATAAATTCTCTCCTTCACGCCTTTGTCCGTTCACTCATTCATCCGCTAGCATTATTTATTTTTCTATTCATCCATTTGTCTCTGCATTTTCCGCCTGTCCGCCTATAGACGTTCACTTGCATTTTGTTGATAAGTATAGAGACTCTACCCTACTCGTCGCCAATCGATAGTGATTCTGATTAAAATTAAATTAAAAGCTGTAATTTGTTGAAATTCGCTGTAAGTGGCTCTTAGAGCAAACACAAAGCCAAGTAAAAAGAAGCGCAACAATTTTTTAATATTGTAATAAAAATTAAGTTCTTGATTTCGTATGAAATGTTGCTTTGCTTGTTTAAAAGAGCAAAATGTATTAATAAAAACTATTTACTTTTTAAGTCTTGATAGAAAGTCTTGATGGAAATTGACATTAATAATCTGTACATTAAATTCAAGCTTACAAAATCTGAAAATCTTAAAATACATCTAAATTTTAATATAATTCTTACTGTAGTTTTGCCCCTTCGTGCCGAGCACCATAATAAATACGCCGAATGCTTTTGGCACAGAACTGGTGGGACCGTCATACATAGAAGTAGGACATTTTTGGTAAATTGGAAAGTCTATGAACACTATTTTTGTTTTCTAACTAAAGATAATAGATTTTTAGTGATTTATACACTTAATTCTAAGTCTCCAAAACTAAGTTCTCTCACAGCCGCCGTGATTACAACCATCAGACTGCCTAAAATCAAAACTGAAAAATGTCCGCTGAAACAGCAGATTTGTCTTTTATACAGAACAAAGATTATTGCTATAAAAAAATTCAAATCTTAGAGTGCTAAAAATAAAAAAATTCCGTTTAAATACAAGAAATTTTCTGTACAATAAGCCAAAATTGTGAAAAAAATGAAATTTAACAAAATTTCGGAATTAAAAAAAAACTTAAATTAACCCTTTACACCATATGGGCCCATATATTGTTTGCAATTTTTATTTTATTTTCTAATTAAGTATTATAAAATAATTTCAACTACTTTAACTTATCAGATATATACATATGTATTTAGCACTAATAAAATGAAAAAAAAAATTGTCTGCGATTTTATGACATTTCAAAATAAGCTCACTTTTGTGCAAGTGTACACTTTGCACATTGATTCATTTTCAAAAATAGAGTAAAACGTAAGAACTTTTTGACAAACAAAAAATGTTTTCTTGGAGTTGGTGTACTCATCCATCTTTCTCGACGGATAATACTTTTTCCGCTTTTGAACTGTTCTCTGAAACTTTACAACTAGTAAAGGTATAACTTGGTTTCTAAAGGTAAAACTCAAAAGAGTTCGTTCTTTTTAAGTTTCACACTACTAATTCATGCTCGTATCGGCCTGTAGCCAGCAGTCATGTGTTGCACCCTGTATAAAATGCAAAATTGAATGCATGCCGAAGAGCGGTTGAAGCAGATGCGAAAAATGATGCACGTGTGCACTAAACTCGTAACCAGATTAAAGACTAAACAATCCCTTTGTGAAATATGAGTAATGCAAAATGGACGAAGTGACACACAGTGAGTGTCACTAAAAATCATACAACTATTTTTTTGCAAAGTTTGCAATTTCCGAAAAAAAAAAAGTTTGCCTTAATTCATAGTCATGACATATCGTTTATTTTAAATAAGAAGAGTATAAATCAAATTCCCTAACTTGGAAATAAAATTAAAATAAATTATAAGTAACATTTTTTATATATTGGTTGAGGAAAAAGAGGTACATTATCGACATTTTCTTGAACATCAAAAATGCCTGACCGGTAAAGTAATTCTCGTTATTGCTATGTCGAAAAAATTGCGCAGTTATCAGTGAAAACTGTAAACTTGCGCAGTCTCTATATTTACAAAGTGTGACATGTGTGAATTTGTTATTCTTCGCCTCATAAATAACTTTACAGATTTTGCTGAAATTTGTTTTTATTTACGTATGGGGTAATCCGGATGGTTCTTAGCTATGTAGTTGCTGAAGCAGTTTACCCTATCCGGTGTAGTGAAGTCGCCGGCCGACACCGTCAATCTCACCTTCCAGTAGGCCTAAGAAAAATTTTGTTTGTTAGTCCAAAAGTATAACCAATTTCCAACTAGTCACTTACCTCTTTTGTTGTTGCGATGTTCACTACGCATACTTGGTTGTCATATCCTGGTTGTAGTTTTACCACTTGCGCCCATCTCCATTCGTTTGCTGGCCGGTTGTCTTCTTTGAAGACGGCAAGGTTACCTACCTGGATGTTGGGTTTTGGTTGCTTTCACTTTGTGTGATGGAAGACCTTTAATTTCTGGCACCGATTTACTGAGGAGGCAGGATTCTCGCTGGTTTTCATTTTCGCGGAAGCTAGAAGGTGTCCGCCAACTAGAAAGTGACCAGGAATAAGAGGCTCTAAATCTGACGGCTCGTTTTGAAGAGGGACTTAAGGGTAGCGAATTGAGACAGTACTTAATTCGGCGTAAGAGGGTACTGAACTCTTCAATCATGTAATTTATACCAGAGCTAACTTTTTGGAAGCGGGGTTTAAAACTTTTCACACCTGCTTACCACCGTCCGCCCATATGAAGCGCTGCTGCAGGTATGAAATGACATGTCAATGTTTGGTAGGCATATTTCGATTTGGCTCGAAGGACTTTGTTTTAAACAATGTGTGTTTTTACCTTTAGGTAGACTACGTTGATGGCTCATTTCTTCCTCTGTTGTTTTATAATCAAATTCAAGGGAAAGCAACCTCACCGAACACGTTTTAACTGTTCAGCGAAACGTACCAGAAACGTTTTGCTACGTTTGCATCAACCGAGTTACGTTAAAATATGTAAATGCGTGGGACATTTGACTCGATCTATAAAAAATAAATATTTAGGTAGCACAAAAAATATTTCTTTGATCAAAATGCATTGAGATCCTTCGACAGAAGCTAATCGTCCACGAGCATAAATCAATTTTCCTATATATACCTGTATATTTTTTTCCTAGTTTTTGGGGGCTATTAAAAATGGCTATTACGCAATAATTAGCGTTTTTTAATCAATACAAAATATTTGAATACCCAAAATAACAAAGATTTTATTGGTTCTTTATAAAAATTCATTTACAACAAATAAAAACAAACATTTTTTTTTTTTTTAATTAAATTAAAAAAAAAATTTAATTAAAAAAAAATTTAATTAAAAAAAAATTTAAATAAAAACAAAATTTAATAAAAAAAAAAGCATTAAATAAAAAAAAAATTTAAACAAGCAGATCAAATAATTAAACAATTTAAAACAAAAAGTTTTTTAAATAAAAAAAAATGTTTTAGTTATTTTAAATGTGTGGGACTCTAATTTATACTGTTTTTCTTAAAATATAAACTATATATTTTCTAATAAATTAACAAAAAAGTGAACATTTCAAAAAAACATGTACGAGTTTTATTGACACCCACTGTATATGTATGAGCATGAAAATTGCAAACGCGGCAATATTTAAACAACTTAAACATTTTTGAGTTACATAGAAAATGAACAACAATGATTGTGAGCACGAACATGAGTGTGAAAGGTTTTTGGTTTTTTGTCTCATGAAACTCCCTGCTGACTATTAAAGTCCACTGCAAGCGCATCTCATCAGCGCCATTAATGGAATTAAATTGAAGTCTGCTGTAAACAAACTACGCTAATGTTAAGTTGGAAATGATTGGGGCGAAAATGAAGCAGATAAACAGAAGTAGGGAGCAAAGCAATCAAATAAAGTGATGATGACCGAACAGAGGGGAGTATTTTGGAGTTGCTTCTTGTGAATTATTTTTCAGTATTCTGCTGTTTCAATTGATCGTAATGATAATATATTATTGTGATAAAATGGAAAGGTCATCTCATTTGTAAATTTCACAGTCTTTGTTCGTTCTTTCAAACCTATTTTTGCCCTAAAAATCTTCTACATTTTCCCTATAGGCTTGAGGCTGAGGCTATTACCAAATCAAATCACTCTTATTACTCTAGGACGAATTTTTTCACTGATTAAAGAAATTCTTAAAATTGTTTACCGCAATGAGAACCATGAAGTGAGGTGGGGGATACATAGAGGGAAGATTTGTAAATTTTGCTCTTCAATCGATGGTTTCATACTTGCCTCAAGTAACTGCCGGTATATAGTTTGCGCGTGTTGTTCCATTCCTTAATGTTCTTGTCCTGATCATTTCCGGACCGTACCATGAGAATCGAAGGTAATTCTTCTGAGAAAATTACTTTTGATCAATTAATTGCAGTTAAATTCAATTTTGTTCGGAAAATGTCCCTTAACAGTTAAGCACGGCATCGTGAAGTCTTCGAAGGTTTTTAATATGTTTTCGTACATTTACCAGACAACGAATCACTTCGTGGGAGAGAAAGGCTTCCTTTGCGTTGGAAAGATAAGGTGGAGCTTGGGCTGGGGTTTTCTTCACTTGGTGTTTCGAACTGACGCTAGTTAGTACGGAAAAGAAATAACTGGCCTGCTTTGTTAAACTTAAATCGCTTAAGTGGTTATCGCGCCAGTCACGAAGAAAGTTGAGCAAGAACTTTAAGTTAATAACGCTGTTGAACCACGGAACCCACTTGTGAGATAACTAGACAAGTTTGGCCTAGGACGAATGAGCACAGAACTATGTCCCTCGACAATTTAGATCCGCTTACCATTAGTTCGGTGGTTGGTAGCATCACCGAGCACTGCCTAATAAAAGTGTGTGGAGCTTAGCTCAAATGACTTCTGTCGTAACTGCAGGAGTTAACAGGACAAGAAGATCGTTGAGCACGTCCTCTGCTATTGCCACGCTCTTGCCAGAACGCGATATCGCTGTCGACACTCCGCATCTTCCATCTGTCTATGTGCAGAGGAATCTCTGGAATGAGCGAAATGACATTCTGAAAAATAAACAGGGCCACTCAAGGCACTGCCATCCTGTGAGGTTAAGTCACCTCTCACTGGTTCTTGAGTGTATCGAGAAATTGAATCTATTAGGAATGCACAATCGCATCCGGCAAATTTGGGTCGCAGGACACAGGGGTATAACTGCGAACGAAAAAGCGGACACTTCTGCCGAAAAAAAGAGGCTGCGGCCTCGTTGTTAATAGGACGCGAGCGCTTCCTTCCTATGGGACAACACACTAGCAAGAGAAAGTCTAGGAATGAAGAGCTAACATCAGGGAGGTTAGCTGACACCAAATTATGGGGCTACGTCAGGCGAAATCTTTGCCGGTGGTGCAGAAAGTCTTAACCCTCCATAAAGATAAACTGAGAATGCTCACGGGCATTCTCACAGGTCATTGACTGCACAGGATTATGATATGGTCAGTGGACTCGTTTCTGCCAGCAATCTCCGGAGACTCTAAAACACCTTCTGCTTGAATGCGGTGCTATAGCGTGAATAAGTTTTATACATCTCGGCCGATTGCAGCTAGAAGAAAGTCATATACGCTCAGCCCAACCCAGCTCTATCTTAATATCTTTAATAAGGGAACTGTGCTTGGATGAGGTACTGTGATGTGTAAAGGGGCACAAAAAAACATTAGGTCGCAGAGCAAACCTCGCGTCAAATCTATCTTTCATCTAACGCTTACTTCTTTGGGTGTCTTGCAGACTTGGAATAGGCAGCCATTCACAGTATTTAACATTGGGATTAGAGGGGGAACTTGAAACCAAACTAGTGATATCACAATGGGCCTCCAGACCTAAGTACGCTTCCTTTACTCCCTTACAGAGAGCGGCAGCCACCGTAACCTAACCTGCCTTGCATTAATGAATGCTGGTGTCAGATGCACCAGTATGGTGAAGGCAAGGCGTCGGCTAATTAAATACGCTCTGCAGTAAAACTCCCTCATTCAAACAATTTACATGCATTCACTTAAACTCGTACATACATACATACATGCATACATACATATGCACATACAAATGTATTTAATTATGCGCATACTTATCTTGCGTAGTTAAAAAATATACGAGCATACGATTATATGCAGTAGAATGAAAAGCAGAACCAGCGCACGCAATATTCAAGCAACAACAACTACGATTCATTCATTCATTGAACGCGCTATCGACCCTTCGGGTGCTCGCTGCAAACCAGCTGCCTCTTCCACTGGCCCATAACCATATGTTTTCTGCGAAAGCCGATCGTTCATATTGCGTGCATTTCAACGAATCACCCAAACGTGCATACATAACCATCAACCATCAGCCTAAGTGTATGGTCACGCCATTGCCTACACACATACACACAAACATATGCGCTCATATGTGCCTACTTATGCAATAACCAAGGTGCAACGAATGCTTGCATGCATTCCGCCTCAAATACAGGGGCTAGGAATTTTTGCGAACACACCAACATTTTTGCATAAGTAAGATATTCCTGTGCATATAAATGTAACCATAGTAAATGCTGGCGAAGCGCGTATGTGTGTCTGAACAAGAACCTCTTCCAAGTAGCTGCGGAATATTGAAGGTGCGGTTTTATGCTCCAATGACAAGCCGTTAGTGTGGCAAATCTGTTATGTGGTTATGTATTTGTGTACCCACATTTTAAATCAATTTGATAGGAAAATAATAGAAAAAGTTACCGGGAAAATGATACTCGGAAGCGCTAGGTAGAAAACAAGTATTTTTTCAAGCGGAAGTCTACGCCATAGAAATATGCGCCCACTTTAACCTTGAACGCAACTATACCAACAAAAGTAAAGGTACCCTTACTCATAGCCAGACAGCAATCTAAGCTCTGAACTCCTTCCAGGTTACATTAAATCTGGTCCTGGAATGCCTTGATAAGCTGAATATCTTTCTTACTACAACCGATGGTCGGTCTTGGTCGCTACCAAAATGTTGCGCCGATCGCCTCTGCATTGTGCGCATTGACGCCCGTTAGAGACACCAATGGCGATCAGCTTGTCATCGACTTGGTCTTTCCTACATAGAAGAGGACGTCCTTTTTTGCGAATTCCACCATTACTATTTAAAGAGAGTACCTTTTTTGCTGTACCGTTCTTGGCCTTTCGCTCAACGTGACGTAGCCATCACAGCCGCTGAATTTGAATGCGCTTCACTACGTCGATGTCGGCGTACAGCTCTTGGTTCCATCTTTTTCGGTGTGCATCATTCACGCAAATTTGACCGAAGAAAGCTCTTAATAACCATCCATCGGTGTTCGTTAATGTCCAGCACTCAGCGGCATACAGGAAGGCGGTGAGGATGAGTAATTGATAGAGCGTTTTTTTCGCGTGTCGAGAGCGGGCTCTGTTTTTCAATTGCTTACCCAACCCAACGTAGCATCTGTTGGCAAGAGTTATTCTTCGCTAGAAGTCTTGGCTGACGTTGTTGTTGGTTTTAATGGTGGATCCTAGGCATACAAATTCCTTAAGTAAGCCAAAATCGTAATTGTAAATCACAAGTCAAGTCAAGCTCTTGCATTTTGGGTAAAAAAGAGTTGGATATCATTTCACGGTAGCGCTCACCATTCACAGTTACGTTACAATTCGCAGCATCTTTGAAGAAGTACTGTGATACCTCCAGCCCATAAACCGCACCAAACTGTGACCTTTTCTGTATACATTGGTAGCTCTTGCAATTCTTCTGGCTGATCTTCACTCCAAAATCGACAATTCTGCTTATTTACGTACCCATTGATCCAAAAATGAGCTTCGTCGCTGTTCGTTTGTAAGACGATTCATGGTTAAATTATAGACCAAACTGAAGATGTTTGACAGTGAAACAAAACACGAAACGTGCGTCAGCTGTTTAAACCAACTGTTTAAAAAGATAATAGCTAAAAAATCACCCGTTAGCTTTTACAGCGCATTAATTCGAGAGCGGTCCGCGCGCTCCTGTACCTCAAACTTTGAATTCATTTATCTCGAAACGCCTTTTTTCGGCCTGGTGTTGTCAACAAAAAAAAAAAAACAAAAACTATTCAACCGAATCGTCTGAAATTTTAATATGTCGTGATATCAATGGCTTTCGCCCGTACAAGAATCATATAATTACTTCAATTATTTTCTATTTTTTTTATTAAAAAACTGAAAAAACCCGATATTTAGAGTGTCAAATTCAAAACCACGCTATTTGGTCACATTTTTTTTAAGTGAAATTTCTTAGGCGTCGATGGACGAGCGAGAATGTAGAGTAAAATTTCAAGGCCATGTAACGTTTTGGGCATTTTCGTTCTGCGAGAGAGAAAAAGATGTAACCTAGAGGAAAAGCAGAGAGAGAGCTATACCTTATATATATCTTAGATACTCTTTGGGCTATTTTTCCTGAATTTTTCCCTGTGGTTGCGGCGTCGGATTTATTGGTATTGCTTTGCGGTAATTTGTGCTGTTGCTGTGGTCCTGGAATTCGGGTGCGGGTGATAAACTCTCGGAGTAGTGCGCGTTGTCATGGTTTGTGTCCGGCGTTTACTTACACAGGTCAACCCGTTTTTTGTTAATTTTGTCTATTTGTATTATCTGCAAATGTTGTGAATTTATTTAGATATATATTTTCTCTCTCTCTGTCTCTCTCTTTCATTCTCTCTCGGGTCTCTACCTCTTCCTTTGTCTGCCTTGAAAGTTTCACTTTTGTTATGTCTACTACGCAACACGCACGTTGTTTTTTATTCTAGTACGGGACAGTTCTTCGTTTGTGTGTTTCAGATAAATAGAAGAGACAAAATGGACAACACCATCCAGGTCTAATCTTTCGGGAGGGTCAACTTCAGCGCCATTTTTTAAATTAAAAAATTTAGTTCTTTTCATTTTTGTATGTAAAAGAAGTTAAATAAAAAGCCTAAAAAATTTAAATATCGTTTTTTTATTGTAAAAAAAAATTCCTGAAACTACCCTAAATTTTCGTGCACTAGGCCACCGGGATCCCTTAAACTGAGCTACTTTTTCCGGTAACTTTATGTTGCCTGTTGATTGACGCTCCAGGCCGTCTCCAGAATACGTCTGCATAAGGCACTTAGTCAAACTCTGTAGCTTAAAAGAAAACTTTTAAAGGCATAGCCAAATTCGAATGCCTTAACTTGAAATGCCTCTGTGTTTCTTTTGAACCTATTACCTGCCACCTGCGCAATCGCACACCGGAAATGATAATAAAATTAAAACATTTAATTTTTCTACTCCAACAAACAACCGGCGATATGTTAATTTACCCAAGTTGACGACGACAATGTGCCATGTCAGAGCTACACACAAACACCCGCACACACTCGCACCCGCGCAAATTAAAGCATAATTGACGTTATAATAAACACAAATCCAGAAATAACTAAACTAATAGTTTTTTTGTGCATTTTTTTCATTTTGCCGAAACGTTTGTTGCTTCGCGTATTAGTGAAGCTTTTGTGGGCAATTAAAAACCAAATGAAAATGAATAGACACCAATGTATGAAAAGAATAGGCGTATAAGCGAAAGCTGAAGGAGGAGGGTAGAGAGTGAGCCTAATACCAAAAACGCAAAACAAAAATACAAAAAAAAAAAGACAAAAAAAAAAATTACGCTAAAATGGAAAGCCATTTGGGACAACTTTCATTCATTTTTGACGTTCTCATCATTTTTCTTCTCTGCTTTAGGTGTTATGTTTATATGTATGACGCCGTCTTCTTTCTGTTGGCGCAAATAAATACTGCTGCACACGCACATATGGTACATACATATGTACATGTGATTGTCAGCATTGTGGCTGCATTTTAAAAGAGCCCCGTTTAGTTGACTGGAACGTGATGTAACCATGAGCAAAACTTAATTAATAAATACTTAACTGTAAAGTAAATAACAAAAAAAATATCTGTTATTTAGCAGAGCGTTAAACATTAACGAAGAACTCCACACGACGTAACTCAGTTATCGGTGTGAAACTTTGTTATGAATTTTTTGCAACGCTTGGTGCGGCAACTCGTCTGTTTGAAAGAATTCGACGAAGGCGGTATTGAGTCAGCATAGCAGCGCTTCTTATTGTGCCCCAAATATGGAATATCTGCTCATACTAACGCACATAGGCAATCCTATGCAAAGGGTGTGCCATTAACTGGTCTCTGGCTAACTGACAGCTCTTTCGCGTTTGAAAAAATTTGCATAAATTTAGTGTCATATCCCCGCGATACGGAATGCAACGCGTTATGCTTGAAAAAAATTTCGAAAAATTGAAAAAATACTCCCCATTATAGATAATATTTATGATGTAAAGTTGTTAGTTTCGCGAGGGGGCTTTTTTTTAATATTTTTCAAAAACTATATTCAAGCAAAAAATGCTGGTTGTTGAGGAATATTCGTATAACGCAAGAAATATTCTTTTTTTCATGGTTTGGCTTTGGAATTTTAATCTTTGTTTTAAATTTGTCAATTTGTTGAATTTTAATATTTGGCGCAATGCCAACCACACCATCGAAAGCAATTATGCGATATTAAACATCCTTCCGGCAGATCTGTAGATAAGATATATCGCGAGAAGTGCGGTAATAAGTCTGAAAACTTTAAATAAGTAGTAAAAAAGTTAAATAAGTAGTCAAAAGTCCAAAGTAGGCATTTCGGAGTTTCCCGGACTGCTGGACTATGAACTCGCGCCTACTCTTGACATTACAAATTTTGCGACCATCCTACCTTCGAGGAAACAGTGGCAAGAAGACGATGTAAGACAGGGCGAGTCCATCCATGTATACATATGGCTCAAATCTCGATGGCGGTATGGGCGGAGGTGCACATTCTGAACAACTGTGGATCTCCTTAGGTTTTCGTCTCCCCGACTACTGCGGTGTCTTTCAGGCTGAACTGATGACAATATTGAAAGCCATGCCATGGTAGAGTGCGACGCGATACTTGGTGATGATATCCACATTTTCACTGATAGACAGGCGACTATCACAAAGCAGTCGTCAACCTCCAAGTTAACCATGAGATGCGGCACATCTCTTAACGAGATGGCTGAGTCATTTCACTTAAAGGTAACATGAGTACCTGGTCGTTGTGCGATGAGTCGATGAACTAGCAAAACTCGTGACCAAATTAATCGATGATTACATAGATAATTTACAAAAATGTAAGCTACTTACAAAAATGTAAGCTACTTATCTTTGAGGAAATCGTAAGAGCCTTGAATGAAAGATGGCGTAATGAAACCACCTGCAGCAGTGCCCGACAATTGTGGCCGGCTCTCAACGCTAAACGCACGGAATCTCTGCTAAGCCCAAGTAAGCACAGTTTTGCACACTGATTTCAGTTTTAACAGGGCACTGCCTAATAGGCAGAAACGCTCAGAGGATCGGCATGCAAAGACATGACTTCTGCAGAAGTCGCATACGATCTCGCGCCTTCTATGTCATTGTTCTGCTCTATCAAGATGTAGGGTTATTAGGTAGACAAATTTTAATGAATGGGAAAATCTCAGTTCTCCGGAATTCAGTTATGCTTTAAATTATTTCGAAAGTTCTCACTGGTTTTAGGAGAGATAAGGAGGACAAGGAGGACAAGTTCCCCACGCGGCATCACAATGGGCTATGAGCCTGAGTGTGTCCCAAAGTAGACAACTGCTTCAACCTAACCCACCTTTAAATTTTTAACATCGCCTTTTGGTTATGGGGTTTGATTAAGGAGTTTTTAAACGATGGATTTTTCTTGTAATATAATACAATGTTTCAAAAATATCCCCTAATATTTTTTTGTGATTTAAATGAATAGTTCCGAGATATCGTACAGTTAGTGGGAGTCTCTCGTAATCCCGATGGTTAAAATTTTGAACTTCTTTTTCTGGGAACTGTTTTTGAAGTCGGTGACCATTGGACTTAAAGAAGAACTCGATGAAATTGAATGCAATTTATACAGCTTATTGAAAGCTGCCCAAATAATGAAAAATAAAAAATAGATGGTGGCGCAATGTCTGATATGGCAGCACGTACTGCTTTCCATAAGATAAACCGATTATGGCGCTCTTTCATCATGTCACTAAGAACAAAACTAAGAATTTGCTATACTAGCGTGAAATCGGACGTCTTCAAACGTTTATCGACAAATGCCTTAGAATTATATGCCACATTTTTTGGTCAAGAACAGTCTCCAAAGCTGGATTTTATTTGCTCACTGATAGCTGCCCAATCAATATTGAAATTAAAAGACAAAAATGGAACTGGTTTGGATTGAGAAGACGACAATAATGTAGCCAAAATAGCTTTCCAATGGAAGTCGGCGCAGAGGACGCCCACGATAAACTTCGATGCGCAATCCTAGATGAGAGCTCTTCCACCGCCACCTGGAACGAAATTAGACATATGCGGCTGACAGAAATCGTTGGAGAGCCTATTTTTCCGTCCTATGTTCCGACTAGGAGCGTCATAACATGCAGTGAAATTTCTTTATTTTATAGTAGTTCTTTAGTTCTGAAATGTCATGAATGAAATCTTCAATTTTTTAAGCAATAAATAATGTTGTTCGATGAAAGTGGAAGATTTATAATGGTCCCCTCAAAACACTGCTTGTCAGAGTGGGTTTGACAAAAACCGTGAAAACTTCATTCAAGGTTAGGTTAGGAAAAATGTTTACGCAAGGAGACTTGGACAAATAGTAAAAACTCCTCCATTGTGATGCCACACAGAGGAAAAGAACCAAACAGGGGGAAAAAGGAAGAAACTTCAAGCTACTGGTGAAACTTACCAGGTTTGTGATATTTAAACCTGCTATGTTATATCTACGGCGGCCGCCAGGGTGTACGCGCCAATTATATATATATATATGTTATATCTGAAGGTGCGTGGAAGTACGCAGGTTCAAATCTCCGTGCATGAAATACTAAAATGATAGAAACAGTTTTTTCTAATAGCGGTAGCACTCTGCAGCCAATGGCAAACCTTTGAGCGTAATTCTGTGAAAAAGCTCCTCAGAAAAAATAACTGTCATTCGGAGTCGGCTTAAAACTGTAGGTGACTGTGGCGATGCCATTTGAGTCTCGGAGTGAGAGATCCACCAATGTTGTTTTTTTTCCTGTGTTCTAGTCGGCTTTCAACGTCGATGTTATCCGTTTAATCTAGAAGCAATTAAAACAAATATTGACCGATTCATTCGTGAGATAGAACTTGAAGACATTAGCAAGATTTTGGAGGGTATTGTAGTGCCAGTCGAAGGGCAGCCATTTGAATGAAGTTAAATTGCACAATTAACCATATCGCTCATTTACTTCAATCGTGCCATAAAAAAAAATGTTTAAATAAGTGTGCAGAAATGGCCACAAGCACTTTTGCAGTCGTTTTTCTCGACATTTAGGTTTTTTGAGTTATGAAACTAATGAAAAAATGAACGATATGGGCAACGAAGACACCAACGACCCACTCTTTATAATTATTTTATTCAATTTAGTTACGGCTGCAGCGTAAAATTCATTTTCCTCATAATTCGCCGTTGACTGTTTGCTTCTTCACTTTCTTTTATGTCATTTTAGCATACAAATAAATGCTCTTATCTAATATGTGTATGGCAATGTACCGTAAAAATTTAACGATGTTCAAATTAAGTTAGGCGCACTGACTGGAAATTATTATTTTTCACGATTGTTACTTTTGCTTTGCAGATATGTATGTATGCATGTGTGTGTTCGTTGCAACTGAAATTGAAACGTTTAATTTTTTCAATTTCCTTTTTCCGTTTGCTGTTTTTTTGTTCTTATTGTTGCTGTTATTCAAGCTTTTCGAGCAAGTTTTTACTGTTGGTTTTAATTTTTTTTGTGGTTTTTTTTATAAAGCAAACAAACTCAGTGCTACTAATAATTTTCGCTGCGCCATTTGCTAAGCTCTTAATAATTTTTTTTTGTTCTTTTGATATTCTAACACCCTTCACTTCCTTTGCCCACTTCGCTTTTCCTTTCACTAAATTTGCTTTAATGAAGGAAAAATATGGTCTTAAATAAGTAGTAAGCAATGATATGCTCTTAATTTTATAAAGGGGGGGTAGTTCGGTATTGAATTGCCATTTTTAGCAAAAAAACTGCTCACAAGTGATCCCCTATCAGGGGCATTTCGGTGTATTTAGGTGCAACACGCACCAAATTTTTCTTTCGTTTGCGAGATATTCGTTCAACAAGTTCCGTTAGAATTAACGCATTACAGTTTTTGCGATTCTCAATTACACTATCGTGAATTTGAATCAAGGTTCGTCTGATGTTTCGTGTGTTTATACAGAATTTTGAACGAGTCTGCGGTGGTCGCGTATATCAATTGGCCAATAAGAGATTTGACGATTAAATAATGAATCCGACGCCGCTATAAACGAAGTTCGTAAGCACATTAGGTCGGCGACTGCCAGTTGATTAGATTGAAATCTCTTTCGAATGCGCTACTTTTCCTTTCTGCAAGGAAATCAGTATATCTTCGTATGCTGCTACGCATTAGTATTTTCAAAACACATGCAACATTCATGCCAAAAAACTATCCCTATAAACTTGGCTCATCAAGTGGAATGTTTAAGTGAAAGTGTTTCCAGATGATCCACTCAAACGCAATGACTATATTTCGATTCATCCAAAAGGCATGTAATTCGGGCAGTACATCAGTGAAGCACCCGCTTAAAGATAACAAATAAATGAGGAGTCAATCATAAATGATTGATAAACATGGGCTTATGTGCCGATGATTGTATGGTTTTGTGCGTTTGAAATAATAGGAGCCCGATGAATTACTAAGTTTTAACAATTTGTTTGTGTTTAATTTTAAATCAACGCGATTTTTGAGCGACTTTAAACTTATTAATGTTTTCATATTTATTGTATAATACTTTTGATTTTGTTTATTGTACTAAATTTGAATGGGCTATTAACGGCATACCTTGAAGTTTTCTGAGGGTTCTGATTAAAAAGTTGACAATTTTGATGAACATGTTTTGAAATTTGTTACATTTTTGTGAATTTTAAACAAAATTTAGAGCTTCGTATGTACTATTATTTTATTAAAAAATGTAAGAAAAAAATAAAAAATAAAATTTTTTTAACATAAAAAAACATGAACAAAAAAATTAAAAATTAACAAATATTATATTTATATAATTGAAAAAAAAAACTAAAAAAATGTAAAAAAAATAAAAATAAAAGAAATACAAATTTTGTTAAAATAAAAAACATTAACAAAACAATAAAAAAAAATCCAAAAACAAAACTGCAGTGAAAAACAATAATTAAACATTAATTAAAAACTAAAGTTAAAAAAAATTAAAAAAACTAAAGTTGAAAAAATAAAAAAAAAACTAAAGTTAAAAAAATTAAAAAAAAAAAAATTTTTTTATTAACAAAATAAATAAAATTCAAAAAAGACTAGAAACATTAAAAATAAAAAAATGCAAAATGTTTTTAAGACCAAAAACTAAAAAAAAAATGTTGAAAAAATAAAAAATTACAAATAAAAAGTTTCTTAAAAAAAAATAAATAAAAATATTAAAATAATAATTTTGTAAAAATATAAAAAATTTATTAAAAAAAAAAAAAATTTGACACAAAAGCAAAAATGTTTAAAATATGGTATTTCATCGTGCTCTTTTTATGAACATGCTTTTATAAAAAACAACAATGTGAAATAGAAATTAAAAACAAAATTTTTTTAAATTAAAAAAAAAAAACACTGAAGTGAAAAAAATTAAAAAAAAACTAAAGTTAAAAAAATTAAAAAAAAAAATAAAGTTAAAAAAATTTTAAATTTTAATTAACAAAATAAATAAAATTGAAAAAAAATAAAAAAATTAAAAATAAAAAAATTAAAAATAAAAAATGTTTTTAAGACAAAAAACTAAAAAAAATGTTAAAAATATTTAAAATTAAAAATAAAAATTTTCTTAAAAAAAAATTAAAAATATTAAAATATAAAAAATTTATATTAATAAAAAAAGTAAACATTAGACACAAAAACAAAAATTTTTAAAATATGGTATTTCATCGTGCTCCTATTATGAACATGCTTTTATAAAAAACAACAATGTAAAATAGACATTAAAAACAAAATTTTTTTAAATTAAAAAAAAAAAACTGAAGTTAAAAGAATTAAAAAAAAATTTTATAAAAAAAAATTTCATAAAAAAACTAAAGTTAAAAAAATAAAAAACAATTAAGTTAAAAAAAAAAAAAATTAAAAAAAAATAAAAAAAAATTAAAATTAACAAAACAAATAAAATTGGGAAAAAACTAAAAAAGAGATTTTAATAAAATAAATTAAAATAAAAATACTGAAACAATAATTTTGTAAAAATACAAAAATAAAAAAAAAAATGTTTTTTAACTCCAAAAAAAGAAGTAACAATTAGACACAAAAGCCAAAATGCTTAAAATATGGTATTTCATGGTGCTCTATTGTGAACATAGGTGTATATAACTGTTCAGGATTCTAATCGAGTTCAACTGGTTTTCTAATTAATTTGTTTCCCCAATTGAGTGAGTTTGGCTGCAGATTTGCAGATTTGATCTGGACTTTTATACCTTTCAGGTAGTCATTTAAAAGTTAAAGAACTTTTTCTTGAAATTTAATGACTCGATTAAAAAAAAACAATGCTTGCCAAAGTTTTCTATCCCTCATTATATACTAGCAAGTGAACCGAATCTTATTCAAGTGTCAATAAAAATCATCGAACCAAGTTCTGTAAATTTTGATAAGCAAGCAAAAAATTGAAATTTTCAAATTTGTCTAGCAATTTTACCAAAGTAGACTGGAAATAAAAAATAAATAAACAGGCAACCCTTGTAGCCAGCTTGCTTTCGTAGTTGTGATGGTCGGTGCAGTTTAACAGTATAATGAAAATTGACCTCTTTGCTTTTGATTTTAAATTCGTTCCATTGAAAATGATTCCATTGTCTTATTGAATAGCGCAAAGAGGGATTTAATACCACACATGTCCCTCCGTATCTGTGCTCACTATCGAAGTGGCAAACATCACTTGGTTAAGGGAGCCTTTGAACTCAACATAATGTTCGGGCACAGAAAGGCTTTTAGTTAGAAGTGTCGGTTATTGGAGATGCTACAAATGCTAAAACTATTATTATTAACAAAATGTTCCTTACTGCGGACTCAATTATTATTTATTTATTGATTTATTTATTTATTTAGTTAATGTAATGCCCAGTTCTGCCACATTTGGCCCTATGTTTGAGTTCGACTTAAGCTGATTTATAATAAATTATAAAAGAATCTACTTTTTTTACTCGTGTCTGAATCGGCTCTAATTTTTAAACTCTGATTTAGTTTCTAATACACTTTTCCTGCATTATAAGTATAGTAAATTCTTTATAGGATAAGCAAATTTCTGATAAAAAAGTTCAAATTTTTTTTTCATTTTCACACTCTGTACTTATGTGTACATACAAAAAATACATACCTAATATTATGCCTTCTCGCGTGCCTGTTTAATGCAAAAATCCCCTTTAAAATTTTTTGTATTCTTCACTCTGTCTTTCACTGATATTCCATTTGATCGAATCTACGCCCTTAGAGATAATTAATATTAAAATATGTTTCCGTTGTGAGTGGTTTTGTTATCTACCCGTGTTAAGTATATTAATTTTTGGTGATATTTCACAAAGTCTCTCGACAAAGCTTGTCACTTCCATATTTGAGTACACAAGCGCAGTGTGTTTACAACCAACAGATATGTATGTACATATGCACATACATATGGATGTATTTATAAGCAACTAACAAGTAAGGAAAAAGGCAATTTTGATAGACATTTCGCATTCGGAATTGCAATATCACAATGAGATTATTACAAAAGAGGAAAGGAGACGAACTTTGAGTTCGATGGAAAAATTTAGGACTTGTTTTACTTTAATTTGCTTTACTGCCTACGACTGGGCAGTCGATAGAAAAACTTCTCATAGAGAAACAGAGCCAGTGGAAAATTTGCCTTTGGAATCCATGAGACCGCGGCTGACATTTGAACTGTATCATATTCTATGCATCATAGCATACAACTGTGTTTTGGCAAAGTCTTGACTATTTATTTTTAATTATTAATTTTTTAATATTTTTTTATATTTTTTTTTTTACTTTTTTTATTTAATTTTTTTTATTATTTGTTTAATACTCTTTTTATTATTATTTTTTTAAGTTTTTGTATTATTAGTTTTATATAGAATCATTCGTGGCATTTATTTTTTGAAAATCATCCCTTTTAAATGTTGGCCGAACTGCACCGTAATTCGGCCATCCGTAAACACGTATTTTGAATGAATCAATGCCTCAATCGAGCTGTTTTATCCACAACGCATTTATACTTTAGATAGCCCCACAAATAAAAGTCCAAAGGTGTGATATCACACGATCTTGATGCCCAGTCCACTAGTCCAAGACTAAAGATAAATTGATCACTGAAACGACGACGCAGTAAACCCATTGTTTCATGAGCTGTATGACAAGGCGCTGTCTTGTTGGCATCCGTTTCGACATCAAAAAGTCGCGATAGCGTTCGCCGTTCACTGTTACATTGACGCTAGCCTCGTCTTCGAAGAAATATGGGCCGATGATTACTCCAGCCCATAGACCTCTCAATGGATGCAATGGCTGTTCTTGAATGGATTCGGGTTGCTCTTCAGCCAAAATACAGCAATATTGTTTATTGACGTAGCCATTAAGCCAAAAATGGGGCTCATCGCTGCACACAATAAGTTGGCCTGAGCAAGCGATGAACACTTTTCACCGAGCGTCGATTTTCGTATACAATTAAACGATTTGAATACGTTGTTGAGACCTAAGTCTTTCCATGATGCAATGCCAATGAATACTGAAAAAAAACTATGTATTTAGTAATCACGCGAGATCTGTCAAAGAACACTATTGGAAAAAGTACCTCCAATCTGATCACCCTTTATATCTGAAGTGGATTTGACTGTACATTTATAAGGTGTAAAAAAGAAATGCTATAGAAAAAGACCGATGAATATAGTTAGAATAGGATTTTTAATATATTATTTAATTTTTGTCCAACTCACTTCGTCCAATATTCGGATTTCTTCTCCATTTTCCATTTATTCAAAAATAGAAGTGGGGTGGCCAGTGAGTTAAAATTTGTAATGAGTATGACAAATAGCGATAGTAACGGAATGGCGTTTAGATATTTGCAACATGTGGCGGGTGAGTTGGCGTGCTGGAAAATCGAATGAACAAATCTAGTCTGAAAAAAGCTAAATATAATAAGTCGCACTGAAAACATTTAAAAAAATTAACTATCGAATATTTTTAATACCAAAGTAGATGCAATTGTTACTAACTTAATACTTATATGCTGGGTTTTTAACTTCCCTGCTGGCACATGGAAATTGGATAAGGTCGGAAACTATACAAGTATGCCTACATATGTACATACACACCTATATATGCATATATGTATATCATGCTGGGTGCATGCAGTTTACTTTCAGCGTTGCAGAGAGTAAATGACACTTTTATTTTTGCACTTTGTTTTGAAAACTTTATTTTCGCGATTGCATTGAATGTAATGCGTACATACATACATACACATATACATGGATAGTTTTTTTTGTGGCATTGTCTGTTGTCGTCACAGTGAGTAAATATTGTTTTATTTGTCACTGATGTTGTTATTGCCACAATAACTTTTGCCATATCTGTTTTTTTATTGTTGCCATACGTTGCGGTGTTGCCTTTTGGCATTGTTGCTGGCTTTTAGTTATCTTATTGGATTTTCGTCTGTGCTGTATTTTCATCGACGAACGAATGCTCGCTTTAATAAAATACAATACATTTACATTTGTAGGTGCATATGCAAGTCTACAAATTCATACAAACATACATACACACATACACACATACATATGCATGAACAGCAATTTCTGCAATTTTCCCACAGTTACTTGGCTTGAAAGCGGAATTGGCTTGAAGGTTTGTTTGTTTTCGTGCCGTTTCTCTCTGTTTCTTCCATTCCCTCAGTCGAGCGCTTAGCCAACTTTTGCTTTTTGTCTCGCTAACTTTTTGTCTTAGCTGAAAATGAATGCTAAGCATTTCTTTTTTTTGTTTTGTTTTTGCCTTTGTGTTTTTATACATACATTTGTTTTTTTTTGTTTTTAATGGTTGTTTTGCCGTCGCCGGTTCGAAATTTCACTGGGTGTAGTTTAACATTTTTCTATGAATTGTGGTTATTTATTTATTCTTCCTCCTTTTTTAGGTGCTTAGTTCGTTGTTGGTATGCTTTGTTTGTATGTGTGCTGGTAGTTAATAATCATAATTATCGCTGCGGCCAAAATGCTCAGGGCTAAATGCGCGCTGGTAATAATAGGTCTGACTATAAACTCCTACATACATACATATGCACATATATACACAAATACAATAATGGCAAACCTTTGGGCCTAGCAACTGAACCTTTTCCTCATACCCTTTTGTTTTGGTGCGAATCCCTACAGGGAAATCAACTCGTCCAATTGCAGATTATTTTAATCCATTCCCTTCCCAGGCATTCCAGAGAGTAAGACTCCTCTTCGAGAACTGATGATACTACTAAATACATTGAAACCTCCATTAGATGGGCATCACCGTCTGTCAGCTTTTGTACGCCCAAGAGAGGAGGAGAAGAGAGTAACTGAAAAAGGGTAACTTCTTTCGATACATAAGATTTGGTATAAAAAAAATGTTCGCTCAAGGGAGGTGTCCGTTAGGACAGGTTATACTGTAGTTTATTTCTGCTGATCTGTCTTTTCCTTCAAAGAGCTCTCGAGTGAATAGCTTCATCTTCTGTACTATTTTTTCTTGTTCTGTTATACCCAAATTTTACTCAGCCATCTCAAATCGATGGGGTCCGTGAGAAAGCTATGACGTTTGTTATTGGCAACAAATGTCTAGAGCCCAATTTCTGTTTCGATATCTAAACAAACATATCAAACATATTTAATGGAAACATATCCACATTTTTTGTAACGGGGTTGCCAGCTCTTTTTGAGTATAAAAAAAGTTGTTAATACTTCAAAATATAATACAAAAATTCAATGTACCAAACCAGGTCGGTTAAAAATATTTTCTTGAAGAATATTTTTAACAGGGTTGCCATTTATTTTTGAGTATACAAATTTTTATTAAGAATTTAAAATATAATACAATAATTTAATGAAGGAAATGTGTGCGAAGCGATGGCGTTAAAAAATATCTTAAAGCATTGTTTTAACAGGGTTACCACCCATTTTTGAGTATACAAAAAGTTGTTAACACTTTAAAATATACTACAATAATTTAATGTAAATAAATAGGATCGAATGAGGTCGGTGAAAAATATCTTCTCGAAGAATAGTTTTAACAGGGTTGCCAGCTATTTTTGAGTATAAAAAAATTTATTAAAAATTTAAAATGTAAAACAAGAATTTAATGAAATATATTCCAAGCGATGTCGTTAAAAATTATCTTAAAGCATTGTTTTAACAGGGTTGCCAGCTTTTTCCGAGTTTAAAAGAAGTCGTTAACACTTTAAAATTTAAACAATAATTCACTGTAAGCAAATGTGCATCAAATGAGGTCGGTTAAAAAAATCTAAAAAAAAATTTATAACAGAGTTGCCAGATAATTTTTTTTCAATATTATTACCAGTTATGTGTTGATTAAGTGTGCTTCAAACTCGTTTTGTGAAAAACAATTTTAAACAGAGTTGCCACCAAATTTTGTAATGAAACAATTTTTTAAAGTTGAAATACAATAATTCATTCATTCATTTCAATACACGTATACTTTCACATTGGACCATCGAGCCTTTGAAATTTAATTTGGTTTGGCTATAAATAAATATTTTATTAAATTTTCAATACATTTTCGTGCATTTCGGCACTTCTCTCACCAGTGGCAGCTCCGCTTTTGTCTTTGAACTCATAGATTGTTTCTGTTATCATAAATACTGACTTATATGTCAGCATAGGCTTGAGAAAATAATTTCAGGACTTATCATCATCTACATCAAAATTTAAGGAGTAACGAACTAGTCTTGGATTTTTAAATCTGATTCGAGCGATAAATTTGAACGACTTTGGAACGCCATTACCTGCAAAATAATCCTTGTTAATTCGTTTTTTTTTTTCTGAAAAGAAGTGTCCAAAAAATTCATCAAAAATAATAATATGCACAAAAGCGCGGTGGTTCGGCAGTTCAAGTATAAGACTTTCCCAAAAAAACCCCCTGCTGTGTATCTATATTTTATGTCTTCATTTCGATAGTCTAATTTATGTGATAATAAATTGAAGTTGGGGATTAAAGCAATCGCAATAAAGTAAAGCACTTCTCGTAAAACCATTTTGATTGTTTCAATCTGTACCAGCCTATTAAAATGCCAACTTTTACTCCTTCCTACTACCTTTACATTTCGCAAAATTTTGCCTCTGTCATTCATAATTCATGAAAAAAATGTATTTTATTTTAGTCCTCTTTCGCGCATGTTGTAATGTTGCCGCCCAAGTGCGTGATTTCAAGCAATTAAGTTGCAACGCATTAACAAATAAATTCACGGAATTACTGTAAGTAGTTTCATTTAATTTCTTATGTAAGTCACTGCTTACCAAACAAAGGCTTCTGGTACTTCACACATGCGAAGGTTTTGAGTGGTTTTCGACTACAGGTATTAAAATGCCATAAGTACCTTAAGTTTGTAAACTAGGAATCACATAAAAAAATTCGAAAATGATCGAAGTTTCATACAGGCACTTAGACGCGGACTTCAAATATGGACGTCTAAAAAATTATGGTTTTACTAATTTTTCGCAGCTGAATGTTTGAAGTCACGGTTTCGAACAATATGTGTGTTTGTACATGTGTGAGTAAAAGCAGAAAACAAATTCTGCGTTGTATTAATTTTTTTATACCTTTAGTGAAGAGATATATCGAAAACTAAAATTTGTTTAATGGATATACTAATTTTTTCACGTTGGGGTCAATTTGGCCTTGTATGTGACCCACGCATATGTACGTGGTTTCAGGGTAAAAAATAATAATAATAATAATGATAAGGAATCAAATTGAAACAAAATAAAAAATAAAAAAAATAAATAAAACATGTAATATGAAAAAAATAAAACCTAAAAAATTTGTAATAAAAATAAAAATGAAAAAAGGCTGAAACCAAAAAAATAAAAACGAACAAAAAAAAAAAAATTAAAGAAACTAAAAATTCGAATAAAAAGAAAAAGAAAAAAAAAGTTAAAAAAAAGAAAAAAATTAAAAGAAAAAGTAAAATGAAAATGAAAAAAAAAAACAAATATGAAAACTTAAAAATATGAATAAAAATTAAAATTAAGAAAAAAAATTTATGAAAAATAAAATGAAAAAACCAATAAATAAAAGTTAAAATAAAAACGACACAAATATAAATAGAAAGGCAACAAAATGCAAAAATAAAAATAAAAGTGAAAAGTATAACTAAAAATAAAAAAGTAAACCTAAAAAAAATTAAAATAAAATTACAAATGAAAATGAAAAAAAAAACCAATAAATAAATAAAAATGGAAAAGAAACTAATAATTAAAAGTGAAATTAAAAAAATAAAATAAAATCGAACAAACACAAATAAAAAAATTTAAAATAAAAAATATTCAGAAATAAAAATTAAAAAATTGAACTAAAAAATTAAAAGGAAAATACAAATGAAAATGAAAAAAAAAAAAAATGAAAATACAAATGGAAATGAAAAAAAAATTAAAAATTACAAGAAAAAAAATTTGAAAAAAAAATAAAAAATTTGAAAAAAAAAATAAAAATAGAAATAAAAATTACAAATAAAAATAAAAGTAAATAATCAAACACAAAATGAAAAAAATACGACACAAATATAAAAAAATAAAAACAGACAAACACAAATAAATTAAATAAAAAATTAAATAAAAAAAATTGAAAACAAATATATAAATAAGAAAGAAGGAAACGCAAATATGAAATAAAAAAATGCAAAAATAGAAATGAAAGTGAAAAAAAAAATAAAAATAAAAATTGAGAAAAGTAAAAATGGAAATAATTAAAAAAATAAAAATAAATAAATAAAAATTTAAATGAAAAATAAAGCTATTATAAAAAAAGTGAAAATAGGTAAAAATGGAAATAATGAAAAAAACAAATCAATAAAAATAAAAATTGAAAATAAAACTAAGAACATTGAAAAAAGTAAAAATGAAAATAATGAAAAAACAACAAATAAAAAAAAAATAATAAAAATTTAGCTGGCAAACCAAAATAAAGTTAACAAACTTTGAATAATAAACAGAAAAAGTTAAAAGTTAAATTGTAATAATGGAAGCAAAAACAGTAGTTGCCAAAAAAATTTTGCTAGACAGCTCAAGAAATGTCTTCTGAGATACTGAGGAGGAACAGTTGCGTCTAAAAAATGTGACGTTCTCACTCACCTCTAAAAGTTTAACCTTTAAGTCCTTTGAAAAGTTTGTAAACTATAAAATAAAATATAATCTTAGGTTTAACTTCCTTTTTTTCGCCATCACTGGTATTTATAGCAAATAATAACAAGAACAAGCAGGGAACAACAGCAAGATAGAGAGCTGTTAAAGTTAATTAAGAATGCGGAAACGAGCGATATTTTAAAGCAATTTTTTTATTTTTTTTTTAATATTTTTTTTAAATTTTTTTTATTTTTTTTTCATTTTTATTTTTATTTTTCAATGAAAATTGAACATTTTTTATTTATTCAATGAAAAATGAAAAATTTTTATTTTTTCAATGAAAAATGAAATTTTTTGTTTTTAAAGAAAAATTAAAAAATAATAATTTTTTATTTATAATAATAATTTTTTATTTATAATAATAATTTTTTTATTTTTAATTTTTTATTTATATTTTTTCATTTTTCATTTTTTATTTATATTTTTTCATTTTTCATTGAAAAAAATAAAACCAAATTTTGTTATATTATTTTATTTTTATTTTTTCATTTAAGTTTTTTTTAATATATGTATATATTTTTTTTTTTCATTTCAATTCTTGTTTTTTAATTTCTTTTAAATGTTTTCTGCAGTTTTAATTACCTCTATTACCTTGCTTGCTTTGAACTTGTATTTTTTTATACCATCGAAACCTGAGTCCCTTTTCTTTTCAAACCTCTGCACACTGTCTGTTTTCAACCTCAGCACTCTTATGTGACATTTTTTCTTTTCACCGGATCAACTGTATTTTCCGCTAAAACTTAAATATATGCCGACTGCATTTTATTTTCAGCAACTGTATATTGTCATAATTACTTTTCTTTAAGCGGTGAATAACTTGTAATTTGATATCATCAATGAGATGCACTTCCCTATACAACTAAAAATCATATTTTACATTAAAGTAAATATATTGAATGAAAGACCACCTGCCTGGTAATGCATTGGTTTTTTTTTCTTCCCGTAAAAATTTCTTATTTTTTATTTGTGCAAAGAACTTCACTCCATTCTCCACAAATACGCTCAAGGACTAACTTCCATCAGATATTTGTGTAAGTGTGCTGTGTGTGCACAAAACCGCTGATGGATTCAATGAAGCGCATCCACAGATTTTGCCACACACCGCAGCGAGAAACTCGATAGTTTACAAAGGTTGTGTGCAAACCCAAAACAAAAAAGAGCAAACCGAGTAAGTGCTTAAAATTCTAACAATGGAGAGCATGGAACAAAATAAAAAATCCCAAAAAAATCGTATGTTAAGCAGGTGTGTTGCTGGCTGGATGAAGGAGTGGAAGTTAGCTGTGAAGGCAACTTTTTACCTATTAATTTTTTTGCAGTTTTCAAACTTTGTATTTATGCTAAATTACGCATGAAAACACGAAAAATAAAATTAAAAAATATGGAAAAGGTTCCCATACTTTTTAAGCTTAAGCTGCTTTATAGCTTCCCAAGCTACTTAATGGTGTCTCCTCACCTTCGTTGTTAACGTTCTAACGAGTTTTTTATTTTGTTTTTTATTTTTGGTTTGGTTTTTTGGTGATAATGCCCTGAGGTCTAATGCACCAAAGAATTTAAAAAAAAAGTTATTGTGTATCAATTGATATTATTTGTGCATGTGTGAGAGTGTGTGAGTATAATTGGCCCATAGCTCCTTTGCTAGGTGTTTGGCCGAGCTTGTTTAAGTTTGGGTGGGCGTTTTAATGCTGGCCTACCAAGAGTAATGCATAGGAAGATTTTTCATGGTAGAAATATACTTTGCGGTTTTGCTGTTGCCTGCCGGGGGAGGGCATCCTATGTTTCATGCCCACAGTAAGGGTTTGGCTGCATTAAAAAGTATACAACTTCCTTTTTATTGTATAAGGTAATCCCATTCGAGTGGGTGGTCTTACGGTAAACGAGGGCAAGACAAAGTACTTTGTGTCAACACCCAAAAAGTCTACGCATATTAAGCAGCAGGTTGTGATCCACCATTAACACCAACAACAACGTCAGCCAAGATTAACTCTTGCCAACAGGGCTACTTGCGAAAAAAATGCATACTGATTAAGATAGAAGGACCCACGAGCTGAACGAGTCCTATACCGAGATCGATGAAGTGAAGGGCATTAAAATTCAGCGACTGCTACGTCAAGTTGACCGAAGGGACAAGAACGATACAGCAAAGAAGGTACCAATAGTACTGGTAGAACTCGCATAAAAGGACGACCTCATCTATGTTGGAAAGATCAATCCGACGACGACCTGACCGCCCTTGATGTTACTAACTGGCATCAACGCGCGGAATGCAGAGGCGATTGGCGCAACATTTTGATAGCAGCCAAGACCGACAAGTGGTTGTAGTTGCCTGCTAAGTAAGTAAGTAAATTCATTCAAAGGCTGTCTCGGTTAGCAATGCTCTCAATGATTTCTTTGGCTCAGTCTAGCAGTGGTTCGGCTGATATTCACCTTAGGGAGCTCGATTGTTTTTTAATTAACCGACATCGATCTTTACTATCTGACATCACCGATCTTTACACCTTACATCGCGACAAGCACTACAAAAATCCAAATGCCGTTCCAAGGCTGAAAATTATCAGCGTCAAGACAGCTGATTACATAACATAGTGGCTAAGAGAAAGATGGTTTGATGAGCTCTGTGTCATGATGCGGCGTACTAGTGAAACAAAAGATAGTTCAGATTGACTTTCTAGACAACATTGCGTTTCACCCAGCTTTTTTCATAAAAGAGTCATCCTGATAAAATGTCACTCCCTAACTATAACTATAACGAGTTTTCTATCACCAAATATGGCAATTCGTTTGTCAACATGTCCACCGAAAAGAAAATACCCAAATTCTTTTCTCAAACTCGCAGTTTGACCATCACAGCACTCAATTCGAAAGTAAGTTTTAAAAACTTCGAAACATCTATAAGCGACAACCGATCTATTTTGCATCGGGAAGCTATAAAATCGTGTGCCGGCAATGGCCAAATAACATTGTCTGAAAAGAAAAAAAGTCCAGGTCTACCCTTTCATAATGAAATGAGAGCAAGTAAATTATTGTTTCACTCTCATTTCTTCGGTCCATGCTCTTTGCTGCTTGTTGTAATTGAGTTCTTTAGAGCTTCAGCCTTTAAGAAAATATTACAATAAAATCTTGAAAATTTTGCAATGCTTTCGCAAACATAAATTGCATTTTATTGCACTAACGCCAAATTCCTTGGCAGTTATTCACCTTTGCTGCGTATGACTTTTTGATTTAGAGCAAACGCTGCCTCACTTTCATCTCGAAGTGGTTATGTTGTTGCAAGCTGAGCACATAAATTCAATACGTACCATGCCGTAAAACACTTTAATTGTTTAATAGGATGGGTGTGTATGGCGTTTTTCAATAGGAGCATAACATAACTTTTAGATGCTGCTGTGGAAATAACCAAGAGGCTCCTACCAGGAGAATAGTAGGCCTAGATCTATACGCAAAAGTCGTCGCAGTATAGAAAAATAGATTTCCAATTTCTGTGAACGACGGCGAATCGATAGTTGTGTCTTACCATACCATAATTTGAACAGAGGCGCTTATGGTGACAATTTTTTCGATATTTCGCCTGATGCGTTGTCTTGTCCTGTGCCAAGAACATTCAAAAGTGTGTACATATCTTGAATCGAACTCATCTACTGCAGCAATGGTGGAGGCAAGGGAGGTTTTACAATTTATTTCACATTCCTAGTACAGTGCGTACAATTTTCAATGGGTTTATGAAATAATTTTTTGAAAACTGGTGACTCATTAGAGTAAGCGCTATTAAAGTTAGGAGCACTCACTAAGACTTGCGGTAATTTTTTTATTTAATTAAATTTAGCAAAAAAAAAATTACAACACAATTAAATAATGGTTCTTAAGAAGTTAAGGCATACAATTTTCGATGGGCATAGTTGTTTTATGTCTTATCAACCCAAGTAAATTCTTGACCGATTCCATGCCAAATGATTTATGTATTTTGGACATTGCGGAAAACTATTTGAAAAATTACTTATGTACACAGTTGGGGTACGAGTATATTCAGCGGTAAACTGAAACAATTTTTAAAAATGTTGATGGCTTGGAATCTTTTGAATATGGAAATTTTTGAATTAAAGTTTTTGAAATTTGTTAAAAAAAACTAGACTTTCATTGCAAATGTTCGACGAAAAACTTATTTAATTGATTACAAATTTTCGGTTTTTTTTTTAGGTAATTTTGAAAACCAGCCACTCCAATTTTCTCCTGTAAAATGTTAAATATCTATTAATTTCAAACTTATTTTTATTACTTTTAAAAGTTTTAATGGTTGTGGAATTTATTGAATATGGAAATTTATAGTTTAGATATTTTTTAATTAATATTTTTAAATTTTTTTTGGGAAAAACTAGACTTTCAAATAGGAATGTTTGAGCATTTTTTTTTATTTAATCGGTTAAAATTAGTTTCGAAAAAAATCTGAGTTGGTACAGGGTGGCGCAAAATTAATCACCTTATTGGAAGATCGATAATTTTTGCAAATGGCGTCCTAGGTCAAACATATTTGTTACTTGTGAACCAGACAGCTGCCACAAGCAATCGAAGGTCAAAATAAAGATTTTCATTAATCAAAACAGGGTTGGGCATAATGCACTAAATAATTAGTGAAAAAGCGGATTTAGTGAATTTAAGATTTAGTGATAATGAAACCCTTATTTTGATTATATGTTTGGCCAAGCTCCTCCTCCTATTTGTGGTGTACGTCTTGATGTTGGAGGGACCTACAGTTTAAAGCTGACTCCGAGCACTCAGTGGTTTGCCATTGCCTGCCGAGGGGCGACCGCTATTAGAAAAATGTTTTTCTTAATTTTGGTGTTTCTCCGAGATTCGAACCTACGTTCTCTCTGAATTCCGAATGGTAGTCACGCACCAACCCATTCGGCTACGGCGGCCGCCTTATTTTAATTACCACTCAAAAATTAGTGCTAATGCAATTTAGTGGTAGTATCCAACCCTGTATCAAAATCATCTCAAAATCATGTGTGTTTTATTTACCAAAAAAACGTTTTTTGAAAACAAATTCGGTTGATTGATTTTGCGACACCTTGTACCAACACGGATATTTTTTTTTTTCGAAAAAAAAAAAAAAAATGTCTGTGTATACACTAAAAATAAATCAAAAACAGCAGTCGCTGCTACATCACCTGCTGGGTACGTTAAGCGCGGTCTGGTACCCTTAAAAAAATGCCAGTTCCCCACTAGTCCAGAAAAGTCAAATTTACTGCAGGGAATGTCTGCCTACACATACATAGCACATACCTGCATACATATGCATACATATATGTATATCAATACATACATATATATATAAATTTTATCCATAAACATACCCAAGTACTTGCTTTAAACGTTGCATGCACTCAATGCCATATGGTTGCATGGTCTGTCGCATACCACAAAATCGACCATTAACATTAGTGCACAACTACAAGCTTACAACAGCACTTTGTACATGACCGCAAGGGGCAAAAAGGCTTACGAAAAACATTCGTCGAATAAAAGGAAAATCGATTGTGTGCCACATTGTTATGGAGCAATAAAGGCTACGCAAAGCTAATAAACCACTTACATGAATACATACATACAAACATACATACATACATATGTGCATATTATTCAGGCATGAGAGTGTATTTGCGCATATTTGATACACTTTTATAGTTACATTATTATCGCATATTGATGGGCTTCCATTTACCCAGTGACGTTCGACAAGTGCTTACGTCTGTACATACACGTACGTACATATGCATGGGTATTTGTTCATCTGTATGTAAGTACATACTCGCACGTTCGTACCTATCGTCCTACTTAATATCGCTAATACAAACATTTCTATATATTTTCTATATGCATAGGTTTGTTTAAGCCTTTGTTGCCGGCAAATTCGCCTCGTGTTACCAAGCGCCAGCCTTTCATTATAACAAATCTATATATAAAAAAATAAAAACAAAAAAAAAAATGTGGCAAACGACGTACAAAAGCAAATGAAATGCTTTTAGTCGTCCCAGTTAGTGTGAAGGTGCTCCTCCAGTGCCAGTCGCAAAGGTTCGTTCTGTGTGTGCTGCTATGCGAGAAAATCAATAATTTTGACATAAACAGCTGATTTGGGCGAATGCACACAGGCAGGCACATTAGAACACTGACAACCAGCCGGTGTGCGATGTATATTTAGATTGGCTTACGCGCACATACCTACTTACAAAAAAAAAACTTACTTGCACACCAAAAAAAAAAAAAAAATCTTGAAGCAATGGCGCATACACCTGCTGGAAGTAGTTGACGCCAGCGGCCTTGTTTTGATAGAAAACAACAAAATCGACATAGTACCACATGTTTGGGCAAATACCCATTTTGGTGTGCACCTCAGATTTATAAATATTTATCAGAAGTACACTTTTTGTCGTTTAGGTGTAAATGTTAGTGCATTAAGGTGATACTCTTTTTCGGCACTAGCAATTTTCATCTTCGCGCAGCTGGGTTTAACCAAATGAAACGCAAAACCCTTTCGATAAAATATTATAATAGTATAAGAAATTTCTGGTTTCAGTATTTCACTGTTTTTGGTAGTAAGTGGACGCTTCCAATAAATGTTTTCAGCTTTCGATTCTTGTTCGTCGTCAGAAGGTTTGATAAAGTAGCTAAATATATGGAAAAAGAACTGCTTGTAAGAAAGAAATAGAAATAGATGGAATAGCTAGCTATAAGTACTGCCGAACGTATATGCTTCTTCTTCTCCTTGATTGGCGTGATAATCGCTTAATCGATTCTGGTCGATTTTAACCAAGCCCCATCTTTGTTGATGATAGTGTTTCGCATCAAGCCATAAAAATTGGGCCTGAAGTGCGTTTTGATATTATTCTACAAATATAGACCGCTTTGGTTTCATGCCGCCTCCAAACGGGGTATATTTGGCATAAGAAGCTCTTTCTACGGCTTCCTCACATCCAAGGCTCTCAAAAAAATGCAAGACAGTCATTTTATTTCCGTGCCCATTATTATTCCTATAAAGAGCCGTACATTCATATTTCAGAGCTTCAGTAAGTTCCATTTTCTTCATTCGTGCAGTGTTGATCGAAGCGAACAAAATATTCTGCAGATGTCTAGATAAGTCTACCTGATTCATTTATTTATTTGAGATTTGCACTTCGATCTCATGGTCCTTTGTGCCCTTTACTCATCAGTGCGAACTTAATTTCACAGGATGACGGTGCCTTGAGTGCCACCTGATTGTCGCTCAGTATGGCGATATGCTCATTCCGGAAATTTCTGTCTAAGTTTATCTCTGTTTGGAATATGTTTGGAAAACTAGATAAGTACATCTACTGCGTATGCAGTTGTAATCTGCTTTAGTCTGTTCCTCAACTAGTGTACACGAAACTGAGCGGTACTTGTATGTTTTGACTCGATGCGCCAAATCCTGTATCAGAACCTTGTCTTTCGCACTCGTCTGTGTTCTTATTTCACGGGGTACCGCTATATTCCTACATTGAAAATAAATGAAACAGTGATAGAACTAAGGGAAGAGGTCAAGTATCTAGGTTTAACCTTAGATAAAAAACTCACTTGGGAATCACATATAAATAATATAACAAAAAAAGCCACGAAATCCTTGTGGACAACCAAACAATTACTAGGGAGATCCTGGGGCCTCAGCCCTAGTATGGCCCTCTGGATATACACCCAAATGGTTAGACCAATCATACTGTATGGGGCACTAATATGGTGGAGCAAATCTATCCAACAAACAGCGATAACCAAACTGGGAAAAGTACAAAGGCTTGCTTGCCTATGCATCACCGGGGCTATGAGAACTACCCCAACAGCTGGCATGGAAGCACTCCTTAATCTCCCACCACTTCATATAGCAATCCAAGAGGAAGCAGCTACGCAAGCACTCATGCTACACATGAAAGAAAATTTCTGATTAGGCAACCTCACCGGTCACCTAAATATCCTAAATAAAATCAAAAACACCATAAGCATGGCTCAAGTCTCAGACCACATTGACCCAACCCTCTGTTTTACAAAAGGATACACAGTTACCTTTCCTGAGAGGATCGAGTGGAAAACAAACCCAAAATGGATGAATGATGATTCACAAAAATAGTACACTAATGGATTAAAAACACCTTATGGTGTAGGAGCAGGAGTAGTGGGACCCAGAATCCACAAATCATTCACTCTCACCAGGGGCACCACCATCTTCCAAGCGGAACTATACGCAATAATGGAAGCAGCAAACATCATGCAACGTAGAAACCACAAGAGAGTAAAGATCGAAATACTCTCGGATAGCCAATCAGTTCTAAAAGCTTTAGATAGCTATACCTACAACTCAAAAACCCTCTTAGAATGCCACAAGGCACTCAATAACCTGACATCCAAAAACAATGTCTCATTAATTTGGGTACCGGCACATGAGGGATATGACGGCAACGAAAAGGCAGACTTTCAAGCCAAAAAAGGGGCAGATGCAAACTTCATCGGACCTACTCCCATGTTCGGATTCAACAAAAACAGCCTGAAACGAAAAGTAAAATACTGGGTCAAAACTCTATTAAATCAGCATTGGAACAAGGTAGAGGGTCTTAGACACTCCAAAAAGTCCCTAAGTTTCAACGCTAAAAGAGCTAACATGGCCCTCACGTTGAACAAAAGGAGCATTCGCACTCTCACAGGCGCCCTCACGCGTCACTTCACCTGCAACAAACACTTACATAAATTAGGCATAACTAACACCAGCGCCTGCAGATTTTGCTGCGAAGATGAGGAGACTATAGAACATCTCATTATCGAATGTCCGGGGTTGACGCATAGAAGGAAAAGGTTTTTAAACAAGTTCATGCTTACAGATGAAGACCTTCAATCACTCCCTCAGAAGGAGCTGGTACAATTCATAAGCATACTTAACAGTCAATAGACAGCATAGGGTGCACAATTGATCAATATGGTGGCAGTGCTAAAGGGCCAAACCTTAACCCTTTACAACCATTAACCATTAACCATTAATGTTGTACAATCGAAGATATTCTTGAACATATTTCAGGTTAGCCATATAGAATGTAAATACCTTGTTCGCAAATCGACCTTCTACAATGATGTCAAGGTATCTAGAGCGAGATCCACAATATTTACGAGCTTTGAAGCCATCTCAATGCGCAGATTTTAGGTTAAAAATTGCCTGCATCTCAGTAAGCTTCTTTCAAAAATCGTTGTTTCGAAGTCAGGAAGTTTCTCTGAATGAGAATTGTTACCAAAAATATGTCCGATTCTCTTCCAATGTCCATTTTTAAATCCTGTAATTTCGTCATTGTTTTACCCTAGAGTACTAGCCATATTTTACGTATGCACGTTAGTGTTAGTCTTTCCATAAAATCCCTCACAAAACAGTCGACAACTTCGAAGATTGCCATGGAATCTCTGTTAAGTGAAGGGCCTTTGAACTAGCGAGACTCGACCCCAAGTTGACCGATGAGTACCCAGACAACGACATAGGCATATCTTTTAAGCAATCTTAAAAGCAGCGAATGAAAGATGCCGTAAGGAAACCACCTGCAGCAGCGCCCGACAATTGTGGCCAATGCTAAAGGCGCAGAATCTGTGCTAAGCCAAAGTAAACACAGTCTTAGCACACTGATTTGAGCTATAACAGGGCATTACTTACTAGTCAAAAACACCCATATGATCGGACATGACTTCTGCTGAAGCTGTCTATATGAGGAAGAGGAAGATACGATCTCGTACGTTTTGTGCTATTGTCTCGCTGTATCAAGACGTTGATTTACCATTTTATGTAGACAATTCTTTAATGAATGAAAGTCAAGGATCTTCTAACATTTTTGAAAATCATTCACTGGTTTTCGGAGAAATACCGAGGACAAGTTCCCCACGCGGCAAAATGGGCTAAGAGCCTGAGTGTGTGGCACAGTAGACAACTGCTTCAACCTAACCTAACCTAGTGATAGTCATCGAATCGATGAAGATCTGTAATCTGCGGTAATGAGATATCACCTTTGTCCAGGAAATGAAAGTGATGTTTTGGACAAGCTCGATCATCTCCGTGTTCTCCCAAACACTGCTCCTGTATGTTATGTCTACCAAAACCATAAATAGTTTATATTCCATAAGCAATCGTACTTTGTTTTTTAGCAAAAATTGTGGCAAAAATCGAACATGCAAAATTAATAAATAGTGGTAAAAAATGCTCGTATTTTTAAATCATCTGTATCATCTCCTTCTCATCTCATAAAATTTATTGAAGGAGTTCCCTACAATGTGCCTCCTGCTGCTTTAATCTGCCTCCTACCATTCCATACAGTCGTAAAAATCAATATAAGCAGTACTTATTGTAAAAGTGTGTCAATAAAAAATCGGTTCCGCTAGCCAAACTGCACTTCAGGAAGAATGGATACAAGCAACAGCGCAAACACACCAGTGCCAGGCGTCAATTCAGAAAATGAAGCAAAAAACTGTGAACCGCAGACAAAGGAACACAACCACAAACCATTTTTTCGCATGCCACTGCTAGTTCACATATACATACACACGCACAGCCAGAGGTACTCGAGTACTCCTCTTTCGTGTTGTCTCTGTGCAACTCTTCGATGGTGCATCACCAACACAAATTGCAATGTGCGCAAGCGTGACTTAAGTTGCAATTGTAGGAAAGCATAACTGCGGAAAAAAATGATTTTGCAATCAAATAAATTAGCAGAGCCATGTTAAGGCAATGTTAAACTGTGATTTCGTTCATTGGCGTTTTTGCAAGCAGATTTTTAATTAATTTTTTATTGTCTACATATCTACTTGAGCAGCTTTGTGAAGAATACCTAGTGTGGTATGTAGAGCAGTCGCATGAGTGTTTTCTGTGTTTTTTGTGTAGGTAAATATTTTAAATTTGAGCTGAATTTGCTTTCGAAAGCAGCTCACTTATTTGCGAAAATTTATTTCGTCAATATTTTATTTTTGGTATTTACACACGAATGAGCTACAAAAATATATATTTTTACTGCTGTTAATATTTTTTGCTGGGAAAACAATTGTGATTCCTAAAGATTTTAAAAAATTCTTTAGTAATCCCTTACGTTTCTTTTCTTTAAATTATACTATGCGAGGCATTTTAGTACCCTCATTGCTATTGGTTTTTTATAGCTAAGTCTACCGCGCAAGAGATTTTCTTTTCTTTATATAGCGAACCCGAGACGGCTGTTCGGTTGCTACCTTGACCGTTTACTACAGAACTGTTGCAGTGCACGATATGAATAGAGATCCGATGACGAAATATCGGTCGAGTATGGTGAATGAGGCAGTACCTCCCACTCCAATCTATAAATTTTTTCCTGCGTTTCTCTTGCGCAGGGTGGACTTGCACTATAGTCTAGCGAAAAAACGTATTTTCTATTGATAATCGCTGGATACCTTTCAATTAATCAACTCGATTTAATTATGTACAATAAATGCTTCCACAGGTTTCTCTTTTTCTTCTTAATTGGCGCGATAACCCCTTATGTGATTCTCGTCCAGTTTAAAAAAGCGCGAGTAACATTGCTTTAAAGTAGTCAAGTCCTTCTCCACCTGATCTTTCCAACGCAGAGGAGCCCTTCCTCTTCTTCTGCTACCACCAGCTGGTACCGCATCCAATACTTTCAGAGCCGGGACGTTTGTATCCATTCGGACGACATGACCCAGCCAACGTAGCCGCTGGATCTTTATTCGCTGTATTATAGCTATGTGGTCGTAAGGCCCATACAGCTCATTGTTCCATCGCTTACGATACTCGCCGTTGCTAACGTGCACAGGGCCAAAAATCTTGCGCAGAATCTTCTCCCAAACACTGCAAGGAACACCTCATCGCATATTGTCATCGTCCAAGCTTCTGCGCCATACGATAGGACGTAAGGCAATTCCTTACATATTTTGTCATATTTAGTTTGATGGGTTATTATTATGTGTACCTTTAACAGCTGTTGAGACATAGGTTAGGCTGGGTTAAGGTGGTTGCGGCTCTCCGTGAGGGCGTAGCGGTGTCCACTTAGGTTTGGAAGTCCACTGTACCACCACTTGTTGGGTCTCAAGTCTCCGTCTCTAATTCCCGATGTGAAACCATTTCGCCTCTAAAAACGATGGCTGCGGATTCTAAGTTTGCAAGACGCCCCATCTTACCAGAATGCGATAGTTTCAGAGAAGGTATACAACACTCTCCACTTCCTCTTCACTGATCTAGGTTGCTGAGGGACCTAGTTCTGCGTTGTTTGATCACAGGCTCAAAGTTTGAAAGTTCCTCATTTCGACTATTGGAGAAACTGCAAGAATGAGGAGGAGGAAAATACTGATGACCTTAGGGATATATGTAAGTGTCTGCCAGATCACTGAGTTTGCACTTAAAAGAATCAGCCGTCTAGGTTAGGTTAGGTTATGGTGGTAGTCGGTCCGTATGACCAACTCACTTAAACCTTACAGGTCCGTTGTGATACCACTGTGCGACACGGGAACCTTGTTTATTTATTTTCATGAAACCATTTTGAGGCTCTTATGAAGCGCAGGATTGGTCTAATCCCCGCGCCAGATAGTTCTGTAAGAGAATTAAAAAAGTATTTACCTAGACAATCTGCTCTGATTTTAGCTAAGGCTGGACAATTGCAAAGGAAGTGCTCAACTGTTTCTTCGTCTTCCTCATCTCTACAGCTACTACAATACTCATGGGAGAATACTCCTAGTCTCAAGAAATGCCTGCCAAATAGCCAGTGGCCGGTGACACAAGCCACGACCTTCGAAATATCTTCTCTTGAGAGGCTAAGCAATTCCTTTGTCCTTCTCTTGTTTATTTGTGGCCATAGTATCCTAGCTGTTACGCGTGTATCTTCATCTTCCCAAGACCTATTGGCCTCTTGGGTAATGTCGTTTTTTATTATTAGTTTACTCGTGGTCCAAGGTATTTCAATGGTACTTTTATCACTGAACAGTTGAGAAGTAGTACCTTTTCTGGCTAGCTCAGCAGCTCTACAGTTTCCCAAAGTCTCTGTGTCCCGGAACCCAAATAATGCTGACCTTGAATACGACGCTAATATCATTTAGGGCTGCTCGGCATTCCTGTGCAACCTTTGATCTTAGTATAGCCGCATTCATTGATTTAGCAGTCTCAGTGAGTTGGTTTAAAGACCGACTACCACATCTACATACCTACCTACCTACTCACCGTGTCTTCACTCATTCTAGGCGAAAACCTGTCTAGTTATGTCATAAGAGGGCTCTGCGGTCCATCCGCTGGCGGCGTGCGCCTTATAGACCGACCTGATATGGAGTTTGCTTGAAGATAAAGGGATTTCAAACGTAAGAACTGGAAAAATCATCATAGCTATCTGGTAACCCTTTATAAGCGCGCAGCTATTTCTGAGTTAATCAGAGTAAAAAATAAACGAAAGAAAGACTTAAGCAGAAAAAGTTGTGCCGAAATTGATTTCCCCGCTTATTGCATAGAAATATTTAAAAGCTGTTTCTAAAATCGAGAAATACAAATTAATGAAGATCTTCAAACCAAGCCAAATAAATAAATTACAAATATATTTCATACCTCATATGTGTACCCCATCCATGCCTCAATATAATTTTCCGGTCTGCAATTTGCTTTATAATACCAGCTATCCGCAATTTGCGGCAACCTGCCAGCCACCCACATTGCATGGCTCGCCGGCCGGCCGATGACATCATTTACTCGCCAACTTGAGCGCAGCAAAGCAACACAGCGTATCGGTCACGTCAGTTCAGCTGTCTGTCTTTTACTCAACGCGAATCAGTGTCGCAATCAGAATCACAATTAAAAGCAAAATTGAAATGCCAAAAAAAAAAAAACAACAAATGCAGTAAGAGAAATGTGTGACAATTAGTTGCAACAGAGAATGGATCATAGCTGAAGTATGCCACGGTGCCAGCTAAAGTGTCTATGCCGAAAATGTCATGCCACAATGAGAGGGACACAGGGGCACAAACTAGTCTCCAACCAGCGCGAAGAAAATTTAGCATTTTTTAGTCATTATTTTCTGTTAATACCTTTTTTGTTGTTTTTACTCAATCCACTTGCTTGCGCAACGTGTTTGAGTTGGCTTAAGTTGTGTGGGGTGCTGAGGTCACGCTCATCGCGGCGACCTCATTAAAGTGAAATGAATCCATTTACAAGGCATACGAAAATTGTTTTAAAAAGTGGCGCAAAACAGCGAGGGGGCGAGTGCTGAGTCAAGGCGCTCCTCTCACAGCGGCAGCGACAAAGCGCGAGGCTTCGACGGATTTAAAATGTATAAAATCTAAAACCGCCCAACGCCCCCTTAGCATTTTTGCTTGCCTTCACTTACATTGCACACTTTTCTTTTTCATTCACTTTTTTGTTTTGTGGGTTTTTTTGCTTTTGCAGCTTTGCTTTTTCCAATTTTCTATTCGCAATTTCCTTCATTGCATTCTACTAGAGAAGTCAACGCCGTTGGCGCTTAGCTCACACACACACACACACACATATGAACATAATAAATGTAAATGTAAATGTTCGTATGTGCCGCGCCCACTGCGCGTAATGAACGCCCCCCAATCGCCTGGTAACGGTCCTTTGCCATGGTAATAAGTCGTTAGTATGCGCGCTCATTTTCCACGGCGGGCGGTTGAGCCGCGAACAACCATCCAAGGCGGCAAATGTCAAGCGTATTTTTTCTACTTTTTCGCAGTCTTTTCTTTGCTGCTGCTGTTGTTGGTGTTGGCAAATGTTGTCTGCGTTGCACATTTTCAAGTGGCCGGCGCAAACACGCACGCACTCACATGCATGTATATGTATCCACCTCCACCCAGCCACAAGTTTGCCGCCAGCAACAACATGCCCACCCACATGTGTGCCTTGAATGGGGCTTGTGGGAGTTGGGGCAATGCCACCACCGCCGCCGCCGCCGCTCTCTAAACACACGCACCACTCTTCTAGGTCTTCAATTGTCTCGAAATTGCATAGCAAAAAATGGGGAGCAAGTTTAAATGCGACACGAAATCGATGTCTGACTGTCTGTTAGCCCCAGCGCATGGTGTATTTTTTGTTGTGTTTTGTTTGGAGGGGATGTTTTTGCATGTTTTTGGACGCGGCGGGTATTGACTGCATTGCCTGCGCCTTCCCCAAAGGGTTGTTGTTCGAGCACTTGTCTGCCTATTGCTGCCACTCGTGATTGCTGTGTATGCAAGTTTGTGTGTGTGTGCGTGCGGGAGCGGGTGGTTTCGCTATTCGTCGCTGTCATATGATCACATGTAAGCTCTGATACTTTTATGCCGCTTTGCCGCCTGCCTGCCTGCCGGTCGTTGGAGGCGCCATAATTTTCTCTTTTTTATTCGATTTAGTCGCACTGCCTCTGACTTTCGCCAGCAATTTGCTGAAATTTTATATACATTTTAAATTGTTGTAGCGGCAATAAACTGCTTAATTGCTCTTTAAATTGCAAGTTGACGATTGATGGCAGCTCAACGCCCCACTGTATAGATGGCGTTAAGCAACGAATTTCGGCTACAAATATCCGGGATTTTTGGCATTAAACGCAAAGCTTTTAAAATACTTTCAAATCTTTATTCCCCGAAAAAGTTTATTACTTGGGAGTGCGAAGAGATGAAGATAAGATGAAAAAAGCTAAGGATTCAAAAAATAGAGATGGTTTAGCGCTAATGCCATGACTTAAATATCAAATTTAAACTGGTTTGGATTAGTAAAAGGCATCAAAAATTAGTTAATTTCTGGTTAATATTTTTTTATTATTATTGATTGGCTGTTTTGTGCACTGCGACCTGAATAGATATATTGTGCAGCCATGTTGCCTACTCAAACAGTTTAAGGCTGTTAAGAAATCCTAAAACTACTGTATGCTTAATTTCTACCAGGAGGTTTGGATCTATAGCCGCATTTCCCAGGTAATTTAGTCTGTGTCATGCCACTGCTGAGCAGTCGAATATAATATGTTGTGCTGTTTCTTGTGCCTCTTTGCAGAGTCTACAGGTATCGTTTTCTATCGCATCTATCTTTTGCATGTGATAATTAAGATAGTAGTCCGGTGTAACGACCGAAATTTCGACTTTTTTTCATGAATATTTTTTAAAAAGAAAATAAAATGCGATCGTTTTAAAGTTTTTACATGTTTTTATTGGTGTTTTGGAGTATATAAAAAAAAAATTGGTAAAGTTAATTTTATATTAATTTGTTTAAAATTTTTGACGTCAAAGTGGAGTCCTTAAAAAAAGATGAGTTGGTTCGGGGAAACACACAGCCTTCCAAAGTCATCTGAAATAAAAAATTTAAAGAAATTATTATTCTGTAGCCTCTATTTTAGGTCCCGAACCTATAATATACATAAAAATAAAAAAAAACAAAAAAAAAATGGCGGACTTGTGAAAAAAGTTCCCAAAATCTAATTTTTTTCCTTCATAAATTGTTTAAATTAAATAGTTTATTATTAAAAAATTAAATGTTTTAAAGGTCCGGGATCTAGATATGTGTGTCTAGAATAACGGGTTAAATTTTTAGCCAAATCGGTTGAATAGTTTTGAGTCAGTGATTCTCCGAAATTTCGAAAACATGGTTTTGAGAAAAACGCGTTTAAAGGTTTGAGAGCAGCTGCTGCTAGCGTGTCACACGCTTTCATACACACTACGGCGCGTTCTCTTATTTTAGTTATAACTTTAAAAATAATTAAAATTTCTGTCTGAAATTTTTATAGTATATTTCTAAGATGTTTTTCTCCCGAAAAATGTAAAAAAAAATTCGATTTTTTGAACCCGTCACACCGGGCTACTACCTTAAGTTTACAGGTGTCCTATTAAAGATTGCCTCTGCCTTTATCCGTTCTGGATCTATGAGTCTTTTCGATTGCCGCATGCCCGATTGGGCTCTCCAGTAATCGATAAGGCCTCACGCAGAAAGACACTTTTGAAGCTGTTATTTACTCGCAAAAAGGTTCAGGACCTATGAAGGGAGTGTTTGTCCCCTTTTTCGCTAAAGTGTCCACAATTTCATTCCCTTCGTGCCCCTCATGTATCGGAACCCACATCAAGGTAACAAAGTTCCTTTATGCTAGGGTGTTTAGGATTTTAAAACATTCTTAGACCAAACTTGATTGGAATGAGAAGCTATCCAGCGATTTTAGAGCTGCTTGACTGTCAGAGAGAAGGTTAATATTTGCACCACGCGTGCCTCTCCGTATACATTATCTGGCACACAGATCTAAGGCGTGGACATCCGCATGGAAATGGAAGTGGTTTTTCCCCATTGCAATTGCTTTTTTGAAATGTGGTCCGATGGATAATATTATACTGTTACAACAACAACGTTAGTATTTATAAAAAAATTTCGACACTAATGTATTTTATTGTATAAAACTAATAATCCAAAATTATTCTATAACACTTTTCTTCAACTTCACATTTTTTCTTTCTGGCTCATCTAAAACCAAACAAACAAAGAAAATTATTTAGTTTAATAATGGGTTTTCCAAACAGAGGTGTTATTTTGATATTCAAAAAAAATGCCATTTTTTAATATAAATGATCGGATGTTTATTTCATTCTAAAGAGGAAGGTATGCCGTTAATAGTGGAAAATAGCATCAGGCAAATGACCAACACGACCACGCTTACAGGACTATATTCTTTTCATGAAATGTTCCATAACCGAATTGCAAAGTGGCTGCGGTATGTCCTCGATAGCCTCACGAATTCCATCCTTGAGGTCTTGAATCGACCTTGCGCTGTTGGTGTAGACCTTCTCTAGTCACAAGGTGTTAAATCACAAGATCTCGGTGGCCAATTGTGATCACCTCTTCGAGAGATAACACGTTCTGGAAACTTTTCCCGTATAAGATCACTGGTTTCGTTGCTTGTGTGGCACGTAGCGCCGTCTTGTTGAAAATAAACGTTGTACAGATTAATACCATCCAATTCCGGTCATAAAAAATCGTTAACCATCTCTCGATGGCGATAGATAACACCTGTTATGGAAGGATTTTTTTTTATTGTAATTTTTTAATGGAATTTTTTAAATTGACAAAAGAAAATGGAAAAAAATCTGAAATTTTAGTCAATTATATTAGAAAACAAAAGAAAAAAAACTATAATAAAGGCTCATCGGTGAAAAAATTCTGTGGATTTTGACAAAAAATACTTACTTGACTTAAGCTGTTTTTAGTCGTACCTATATAAAAAAATCATGCATTTCGTATACAATTTTTAATGAAGCCTTTACCAAGTCGAATTATTGAGCTTTGCAAGCACTAGTAGGTATAAATGTTTACCAGTAACTTAGTGCTGCGCCGCTCGATTTGCGTTGGTTTGTCAGAAATCCACAGCATTCTGTAGCACAGTGTATTATCCAAGCATATTGCGCCTTTTCGAAAGTGAATTTTTCCACTCTCTTAAACTTTTGTTTAAACCTCACCTCTTTGTTTGGCGCAAAATGTATTGTTATCAACTTGGAATTAACAATCTCCTCCAGTTGCTTGTGCGTTTTAATTTTATTCTTCTGCAATCTTGAAGTAATTTAAATTTTTTTTATGAGTACTCTTCTTTCTGGCTTCCTCACATATTTCCTTTGTTGCCAGTCGGCGGTTAATTGTGCAATAAGTGGTTGAACGCCTGGCCATCACCTCTTGCCTGTAATACACTGTATCGTTGTTATTATTGTTGTTGTAGACATGCACTTTTATTTGCATGCCTTCTTGTTGATTTTTTCGAACAATAGTCCTTTCACCATGAAAATGTATCAATAAATACACACACACACACACGTACGTGCTAATTTATATAGCATTAAACATACATACATACATATGAATGTGTGTGCATATAGTAGCAAATATGCATTTTATTGGCATAGCTGCAAATGAAAGGAGAGTATATAAATTTTGTGTATCGAAGTACTCACATTAACGCTACAAAATTACTCTCGGATATTTGCACAACGGAATTGAATGAAAAGTGGTTTTCCTTGCACAATTTGTTGGCACAAGTAATCTGGAAATGAAAGTGAACCACTTTGCATAAGATAGCAAAGGCGAGCACTTCTGTTGTTATTATTAAACTAAATATATGGCGATTTACTCGTAAAATGTGTTAAATACAAATTTAAATACTCACTTCCATGTCTGAATATACTCGGTATGGTACGTAGAAGTCATGGTGAAAAGATTTGTAATGGTGTCAGACCGTTAGCTGGCTCTCAGCGATTGTAGCAGGGGTAAAGAATCAGTGTGTGAATATGTGTTTTGGAGGAATTCGGCTGCGGAATTTCCCATGCGACGTGGCAGCCGAAGTCCCCTTCACAATTTTCTTTTTCACCATAGTTATTGGCCAAACCTGGTAAATCTATCATCCTTGTGTAGAGATCTATATACATTGGCGTACCTCAAAATATTAGAAGGTAGTCTAACCAGGCTTGAAGGGCTTCTGAGCATTCAAGGGATAGAAACCTGTAAAATTTCGAAACAAAAAAAAAGAACTTTTTCATAAAATGTTAATATAATATAATCCTTTAAGAATATATCCAACAAATTTTAGAACTTAAAACTAAGTATTTCTTATATTATAGATCGTCAACCGTGACAACTCTATTCTTTGCGTTCGAGCGCTGGGAGAGGTATAGTTACGATGTATTCCAACTTTAGACGGGTTTTTCTCAAAACTATATTATTCGAATTGGCGTACACGATAACTCGAAAAGTTATTTACCGATCTTCCTGAAATCCTACATCTTTTTTATGATACTACTTTCTATGTAAATTTACAAGTTTTCGAAAAAATAATTTTTTTGAAGCAAAAATAGTAGGAAAATTCATCCCGAAATTAATTTTTTTTTAAGAATTTTATTCCACGATTTTTTTTCCATTTTTTTTAATTTATATAGAAATTATGACGTTAATAAACAGCCCCGATTGAGAAGCCCCGCTGCGACCTTCCTGGAAGAATTGAGTGTACAGCCGCCATTTTAAATTATTAAAATAAATTTTATAAATTTTATATTATTTTAATGTATAAATAAACTGTATGCCATTAAAAAAAAAATATTGACTTCTTCATTTTAAATAATTTTAATGAAAATCAGGGAAATATGGCCATTTACAGGTATCTGCCCCCTTAATAGCGCATGCCGATAAAATATGATTCATTTGTAGCACCGAGAACTAGACTAACCTTTTTTCTTATAGGTATTTTGACTTGGTGAGTTCGAATCTGACCTCAGAATAGCCCCAGCACGTCACGTTTTCGAGATATTGCGGCTTAAAATTGCAAAGGTGGGAGATACAAATCTTTTGACCTATGTGGGTAAAAGATTATTAGCAGAATTTGGTATTTCTGCAGTAGACTAGCCTGGAAACAGGTCAATATGTACGTCTTGAAGATGCCAAAACCCATAACTCTTGTTAAGTTGAGCAAAGCAATCATTCACCTCACTAATTTTTTAATTTTATTGTTTGTACGTATTTACATATTTATTTAGAATTTATTATTATTATTACACTTTATTATTATTATTACACTTTATTAACCAATTAAATAAATTAACAGGTTAATATAGGTTGTCAAAAAAGTCTTGCGGTATTTTTATTGAATTTTCAATTGTTCATAAAATTGGTTATAATAATGCGATTTAAGTCAAATATGCGCCGTTTTGTTCGATGACGAGTTCCCAACGAGATGCCAACTTCATAATGCCCCTCTTAGGGTCATTGCCCTTCGGAGGGCCAATTTTCACAGGACTCTCTTGTGGACAACTTCCGACTACCAAGGTCGTTCGCCATGGACAGAAATAGGTGGTAATCACTTGGTGCGAGATCCGGACTATACGGTGGATGCAAAATAACCTCCCATCCCAGCTCCCGGAGCTTCTGGCGCGTCACCAGAGATGTGTGTGGCCTGGCGTTGTCCTGATGGAAGACAATTCGGCCTCTGTTGATCAAAGATGGCCTCTTCTGCATGAGTGCTGCATTCAAGCGGTCCAGTTGTTGGCAATACAGGTCCGAATTGAGCGTTTGGCCATAGGGGAGCAGCTCATAGTAGATGATTCCCTGGCAATCCCACCAAACACACAGAAGAACCTTCCTGGCCGTCAATCCAGGCTTGACCACCGTCTGGGCAGCTTCGCCGCTTTTCGACCACGACCGTTTGCGCTTCACGTTGTCGTAAGTGACCCACTTTTCATCGCCAGTCACCATCCGGTTCAAAAACGGGTCGATTTTGTTGCGATTCGCATGCATCCATACGGGCTAAAATGTTTTTTTGCGTCAAGTCGTGTGGCACCCATACATCGAGCTTCTTTTTGAATCCAAGCTTCTTCAAATGGTTTATAACGGTTTGATGACTCATGCCCAGCTCTTTTCCGATGCTACGGCTGCTACTATGCCGGCCTCTTTCGATCAATTCAGCGTTTTTATCGCAATTTTCGACGACAGGCCTTCCGGACCGTGGCGCATCTTCGATCACCTCTGCACCAGAACGAAAACGTTGAAACCATCGTTGTGCGGTGGAAATGGAAACTGTATCGGGTCCATAAACTGCACAAATTTTATTGGCAGCATGAGATGCATTTTTGCCTTTATCGTAGTAGTACTGTAAAATATGCCGTATTTTCTCTTTATTTTGCTCCATGTTTGCGACGCTATAACTCACGAACGACTAAAAGCAAACAACAATTAATCAAACACGTGTTAGCACGTGAAATGAGCTTTCCAAAAAGCTCTAGCGTGAACCGATGAGACGAATACAACTAAAGTTTGCATGATCCCTTTCGAAATAGCAGGCGGATAAATTGCTGCTTTGAGTTCTCGGTTAATGCTCGAGTAATGGTGATTCTGAAAAGATTTCAAAGGTCAACTGTTATGCTGACGTCACTTGAGATGTGTTTACAAAAAAGCGGAGATAATGTTGGTGATATACGAAACAAATTAACACAATGCCACTTCGTTGTCGCCTCATTGGACGAGTGTGTGAATACATGTGAAATTATCGCACAGAATTCGGCTGCCGAATCTCCAACCGACGTGGCAGCCGAAGTTCCCCTCACAATGCTTTTTCCCCCTCAGCTGAATAGCAGACCTGGTAGGTGGGTGGTAGTCATGCAATAGTTGTGAGCTCTTATATCGAGTATGAACATATAAATCGACGTGTATCCATTTGTGTAACAACATCAAGGCGCACACCACAAATAGGAGGAGGAGCTCTGCCAAACACCCGAAAAGGGTGTATATATATCATTCTTTCCTGCTCTGTCGTCTGTCGTTACAGGTGTTGTGCGCATTGAGTTCGCGCGGCGAAGTCTGCTGCCTTGTTACCAGGAACACCTATATGCTCAGGGATCTTGTGGGAACCGTTTTAGTTGTTGTTGTTGAAGTGATTGAGTATTTTTTTTTGAATACCAATAATTAGCCACTAGCGCCGTTTTACTAACACTGTTCTCGTGTGATGTATGTTTTTTTTTTTTGTAATCAGATGCATTTCTTGAGATCCAAGTAACTGTATTTTCTACCCATTTTTGATTGGCATTTCTCTTATTATGTTCACTGTCAGCGAGTTAGCGGATTTTGAACCGCCATAGAACAGATAAGTACTTTCGTGGTTGTTTCCAACGCCATGGTAATCACTTTACGTCTACCTAAGGCTTTTGCTTTAAACGAGGATGTAAGTCTGACAGCATTTGCATTCTTAAGCCAAGATCGTTTGAATTGACGACAACATAGTCCGCGGGTGTATCTATTGTTTTGGCACCAACAAATGTGTGGTTCAATTTTGAAACCAGCAGAAAGAGTTCAGAGTCATTGTTAACTATACAATAAGACATAATTTAATACAAAATATTGCTGTAAAAATATTGTATTGATATTATAATATTGAAGTATTGTATTAACCCATCCTTACTTATAAAATGTATCGAAATGAGCACACGAGAATTTATTATTTTAGATGTCTTTATTGCACGAGCCACCTGCGCCGGCCACTATTCAACATCAAGTAACTCTAATTACACTTCGCTCTCTTAAGGGGTTAGTCTACTTTGTCACTTTAAAATTTTTCAATTTTTTTTTTTTGCATAATTTGAAAGTATATATATCCAGAAATATTGTGTAAAAATTTTAAGAAAATCCGAGCACGCTAACTATTTTTTTTTTACCTGAACATCAGTACCTTATTTCGTCTACCTGCGCGTATAGCGTGCATCGATGAACTTTAAACGCGTTTTTCTCAAAACGACGTTTTCAAAATCTAGCTCCACTGTATCTCAAAAACTAATCAACCGATTTTCATAAAATTTGGATCACCTATTCTAGACATAATTTGCACCAAATTGACGCTCGGGGGTTTTGAAATTTTAAATTTTTACTATATATTTTTTTTAAATATGCGAAAAAAAAACCGTTCTATCAAAAATTTTCCATTTTTATCAGCCATTTTTTTTGTCTTCATTAAAACCTAATATCCGAGGGTCATTTTGTAGCCAGTATCTTACTGAATCTGAAACATTTTGATTTTTTTGTTTCAGACAAGCCGTTCTTGAGTTCTGATGGAGCTGCCTCACCAACCCATGTTTGAGACGTTACGCTTCACTGCTATTTTTTTACTAAAAATACTATAAAATTGAATAAAAAAAAATTTATTTCTGAATTTTAAGACTTTATTTAATAAATCAAACAAATTTTATATTACTATCATTTATAGTTTTCTCAAAAAAAAAATCACGAATATAGCCTTTTTTTCGAGTCTCCAAAGTAGACTGACCCCTTAATTCTCGCTTTCTGTTGCTGCTTTTCTCCACAGATGCAATAAAATAAATAATGACTATCTAACTAAAAGTGAAAGAATTCTAATTTTTCTAGTATCGATACCAATTAACGGCATTTTTTAAGCTCGTTCTACTTAATCTGCTTCACCCGCTTGTACTGCAATTATTATTTTATTTTCACTGACTTCGATATAAAAATAAATGTTCATTCCTTAGAGTAATAACAGAGAAAAATTTGAAATTTTGTTTTATGTTTTTTTTTTTTATTCAGGTGCCTACACTTCTATTTCCGCCAGTTTTTAATGCCCGTCACATTTTTATGTAGCCGTAAAATTCAACAAAAGTGTTAATAACTTGAGTCAACTAAGTATTTAACAACCGTTATTCCGATTAACTGTACATGTATATATATATGTACTAATAATGCAGGTTCATGGATGGTGAAATAATGCCGCACAGTAAAAAATGATGGTTTATATTTAATACCAGTTGCTATTGAATTTATACAATTTTGGAATTAAATTTGATTTTTAATTCTAAAAAGTTTTATTTTAAGAAATATTCTTACAATTATTTTAATTCCAAAATGGGTTTAAAACAAAACTTTAATTGGTGCTGAGCGTTGCGTTTTTGAAATTTAATACCTATTAGACTTAACGTAAGACCAAAAAAACATTAAAATGCTCTCTTTAATCTTAAACTGAAAGCTATTTTGGTTTCAGTTTAAGTTTCAATTATATTCAATTTAAAATTTATTGGTTTAGAAGTAAAACCAAAAAAGTATTAAAAAATTTTCTCACTCTCAATTGATTTTAATGTACTCTGAACTTTAGTATTATTTGCTTTAAAGTAAAACCAAGAAAGTATTAGGGTAAGACTCCGTCAGAAAATATGAGATTTGCAAGTGGTCTTTCGATTTCTTTGAAACTCTGGGAAATATTAGTTCTAGGTAAGATACATTCGAGCCTAAAAGGATTTTGAAAAATTTTCAAAATTGAGTCATCTACGCAATGTTGAAAATCGGGACCGTGTTTTTTTCAAAAATCAATATTTCTTGAACCGTTGGATGGATTTCAATGCAATTTACAGACAATATAGAAACAAATAAGTAGTTTAAATTAGTATTATGTTAAAAAAAAAATTTCGAAATTTTGACCAAAAAAAAGAAAAAAAAATTTTTTGAATCAATTTTTAGTTGATTTGGCCAGTTTTTTAGATTTTCTGTTATACACGTAACGATTCCTTATGATTTAACCTTTATTTTGAAAAAAAAATTTTATGGTGTCTATAATAGTTCTCGAGATATTGCGATTTTAGTGGAAGCGCGCACCGTGATGTTCGCTGTTACGCAGCGCGGGAGTAGAAAAACGCGCACAGACCTGCAGCAGTCTGCTCCAGTCACTTCATACAGGAACACATAACGCAGCGCGAACCGTGCGTGCGTACGCGAACCGTGCGTGCGCGCTTCCACTAAAATCGCAATATCTCGAGAACTATTATAGACACCATAAAATTTTTTTTTCAAAATAAAGGTTAAATCATAAGGAATCGTTACGTGTATAACAGAAAATCTAAAAAACTGGCCAAATCAACTAAAAATTGATTCAAAAAATTTTTTTGACTTTTTTTTGGTCAAAATTTCGAAACTTTTTTTTTAACATAATACTAATTTAAACTACTTATTTGTTTCTATATTGTCTGTAAATTGCATTGAAATCCATCCAACGGTTCAAGAAATATTGATTTTTGAAAAAAACACGGTCCCGATTTTCAACATGGCGTAGATGACTCAATTTTGAAAATTTTTCAAAATCCTTTTAAGCTCGAATGTATCTTACCTAGAACTAATATTTCCCAAAGTTTCAAAGAAATCGAAAGACCACTTGCAAATCTCATATTTTCTGACGGAGTCTTACCCATTAGTATTATTATTATTATTTCACTTATGTATTCGGCCGCCGTAGCCGAATGGGTTGGTGCGTGATTACCATTCGGAATTCACAGAGAGGTCGTTGGTTCGAATCTCGGTGAAAGCAAAATTAATAAAAACATTTTTCTAATAGCGGTCGCCCATCAGCAGGCAATGGCAAAACACTGAGTGTATTTCTGCCATGAAAAAAATCTCCTCATAAACATATCATAAAACAAAATAAAATAAATGTATAAAAAAAATTTTTTTTTTGTGATTCGAACTAAGGATTTTGGATCGGAAGCCCACATTGCTAGCCGCTAGGCTATCGCGCTGTGCTGCCGGCGCTGGCCTAAAAGTTATTTTGTTATTTTTAAACCCTTAAAGTATATAATTCAGTCTCATTCTTGGTTTTTTAAAGAGAATATTTTAATTAACTTCTCTCTCTCTCTTTTCTGAAACCGGAATGGTTTTAATTTTATACTTTCTGGAATTGTTATATATAAACACCAAATTGGTATTAATATTAAACTAAAATTTTTACTGTGCACATAAATTTACACTTTTACTCTCAAAATTAAAAACAAATATTTGCGCTTCCTTAATATAGGTCACCGGTCGTATAGACTTTAGAAATCGAAGTATCAAAGAAGTCTTCCAATTACTAAAGAGGTTTGACGTTTTTCATCTATCATATTCAATTGCGCTGTTGGTACATAAATCTTATAAAGATATCTGCTTTTACAGAAGCCAAGAAATTTAGCTTGTTATAAGGGAGCAACACCTCCCCTGCCTTTGGGATCAATACCTCCCCATTGCCCTTCGAAGTGTTAACTGTTCCCATTGGTCTCAACCAAACTTTCTTTTTTTCAGATTTTAGGAAAATAGTTAACTAAATTTTTTACTTAACATCTGCAGTCAATCAATTCCTGTACTATCTTATATTTGATATAAAATCCCACTTCCAACAGAAAATACATTCGTGACAAAATTGTGAGAGTAACTTCGGCTGCCACCTCATAGCGGACTCGTTAGCAAAATGCAACTTGCTCGTTTCACACATATTTACACACTCGTCCAATCAGTCGTTGCTTAGACGGCAACGAAGCAGTATGAGTAAATACTCTGTTGATTTTTCTCGTATGTCACCAACACAATCTCAGTATTTTTCTTAAGGGGGAACGCCACTGTGGGGGGTCAAAAAATAGTCGATTTTTGGGAATTTTTTTTTGTAAGTAGGAATGGTTATTCGAGGATCGGACAAAAGGCAATTTATTATATATATAGTAAACTATGTTGATGTAAATTTTTATTAAAAAATACTGAAAATTAACAAATTTATGTAAGTAAAAAATGACGTCATCTGGTGGCAGCGATACAGCAATGTATAATCACCTGAAATCAAAAAACCAAAAATTTTATTAATCTACACAAATGTGGCTATCGATGTACGTTGTACGATCTTTTTTTTTTTTTGACAAAATAGTGGTGATTTGAATTTCGATGTGTGTTTTTCACCATTTTTTTATTTTCAACAGGTCCAAAACAATAGTTATTGTCAAAATTTTGAAAATCGGCTACATACAACGATAGCCAATGCGATAACTTCAATTTTGAAAAAAAAAGAAAATTTAAATTGGTTCGGTGCCGGGGAACGCTTACATGACCCTTGTTACGTGAGCCAATCAACTGTTTCTTTCAAATTTGCTGAGAGCCGGTTAACGGTCTGATGTTGGCAACACCTGTAAAAATCGTTTCACCATTCCAGCTTTTTCCCTAGACTAATCGCTTTTTTGTAGGGTGGCAACAAAGTACAAATACAAATTATGCAAGTGCGAAACTGGCACTTGGGAAAGGGTTGTTCCAAAAGTTTTTACTATAGCTGGTTGTGAATAATTCTATTCCGAGTAACATAACGAACTTAACAGTCATCGGCAGATACGCTTGCCTGTGCTCACCGAGCAAACATAAATTTTGCATAATTTGTATTTTCCTTTTCTTCTCTTTGTTTTTGTTTTTTATTTTTCCGTTCGAAAGCAGGTTGTATTTGTTTTTGTTTTCTTGCGTAACTTGAGTTGCAAGTTTACATAAAGTTACCAAGAATAGTCTTCACGAACTAGCAACTGTTCTGCGTTTGTACGCATGTGTGTGTGCAACTGAGTGGGCTTTATTTGTTTTCGTATTACAAATCGCTCCACAATGCATTTGCTTGCAACAAGCGTTGCCACTTTTGTTTATGAATGAATTTTTATGACTTCGGAGTGTCAAATGCTCTTTTTTGCCCCTACAGAAATGCAATGCAACAAATAAATATTTTATGTCTATGTGTATGTGTATGTCTATATGTAGAATTTTCTGCAAAAGTCTTGGCAACTCATCAGCCGAGTATTAAATGAAATTGGCTGCCTGTGCCAGCGCGTCTGCCATCAAAGCGTGGCCAACAGGCGGCAGGCGGTAGACAACAGGCAGCGGAAACGGTAAAAGAGGCTGTTTTGTTTGTATTCTTGTAGCCGTTGTAGCTGTTGCTGTTAATTGAAATTTTAGTGGCAAAATAGGCGTAAGTGCCTGGCATAAGCTCGCAAGTTCGTTGAACACATTTGCACCGTTTTGCACTCGCCAAAAACAATTATTCATATTTGTTTAAGTGGCTAAGTGTTGGTGTGTGTATGTGCACTCATTAAGTTGTTGTAGAACTTCCGAAAGTAAGAATAAGCCATAAGAAGTTGGGTCGCTCGTTGGGCGTCGCCGTATTGTGAACTACTTTGGTACAGTTACTTTACGAGTGGCGCAGAGAAGTGCAGATATGACTATTACATTTTATCTACTTTGTTTAAGTAACATAAAAAATTATACTTTTCGAAAAACATTATTGAGACTTTACTGCATACTTTGAGAAGTTTATGTCGTAAGTATTTCATGTCAGACAAAACTTTTTGTTGATGTTATTAAAACTTTATTGATTAGCTATTCCTCGTGCGCCATTGCAGAACACGTGTCACGCCCTTTTTGAGAAATGGCACACACAGGAAGTGGTCATTTGTAATTGCAATGGTAACCGTGCACACTGATTGTCAATAAAATGGTTATATTAGGAGTGAAGAGTGGTTTTTACGGGTTTATCTGCACAATAATTGTTGAGTTATGAAAATTGCATGCCTCAAAAATTTGTTGTATTGTATAATGCGGCGCAAAATGAATTGAACTGAATAACTTTTTTACTGAATAAGATAAGTGATTTTGAGTGAAGGAGTCATTTATACAGGGTGGCGCAAATAAATCATCCAATTTTTCTTTGAACCATTTTTTTTTTATTAAATAAAAATAACATAATTTTGAGTGATGGAGTCATTCATACAAGGTGGGCCAAAATTAGTCATCCTATTTTCCTTGAATAATTTTTTTTTATTAAATAAAATATTCAAAACAAAATTGAATGACTAATTTTGCGTTTTTTGTTTTTATTTAATAAAAAAAAATAATAAAAAAATGATTTTTAGCGAAGGAGTCATTTCTACAAGGTGGCGCAAATAAATCATCCGATTTTGCCTTGAATCATTTTTTTTATTAAATAAAAATAACATCATTTTGAGTGATGGAGTCATTTATACAAGGTGGCGCAAAGTTAGTCATCCAATTTTGCTTTGAATAAATTTTTTGTAGAATTTAAAAACAAACAAAATTTGATTTTGTGTAATGGAGTCATTTATAGAAGGTGGCACAAAATTAGTCATTCAATTTTGACTTGAATATTTTTTTATTAAGTTAAAAAACAAAAATGATTTTGAATTTTATACAAGGTGGCGCAAAATTAATCATCCAATTTTGCCTTGAATAACTTTTTTATTAAATAAGAAAAATTAAAAAAATTATTTTGAGTGATGGAGGTGGCACAAAATTAATCACCCAATTTTCTCATTTTATTAAATAAAAAAAATGTTTTTGAAATCTTAATTTTCATCTTTACATGCTCCAATGCTTGTTTTTTCATACATTATAAATCTTCCGATAGGGGGATTAATTTCGCGCCACCTTGTATAAGGTATTTTATATTAAATATATTATAAAGAACATATTAATTAGTGATTAAAATTATTTAAAAATTTTGCAAACCAAAAAATTTTCCAAAATATTTCCAACCCATACCTGGCGAGGGTAGCCACAGTTGAAATTTGGCGTTGTTGAATAGCTGCAATCTGCTTTTGTCTTTTAACTCTCCGAATTTTAACAAATTCTAAAGCCAGGAAACAGGTTAGAAAAAATTTTAAATACTACATATGTATATATGGAGGCGCAAGATTAATCACCCCATCGGAAATCATATTTGACCCCGTCACTGGCACTGGTAATCATATTTGAAGCATGCAGCTGCAGTATACAACCAAACAAAGGTCAAAATAAAGATTTTCATTATCCTAAATTATATTTTTTTTATTTAGTAAAATTTAGTATTTAGTAAAAAAAATTATTCAAAAACAAAATTGGAATTGGAGATTCATCTGAAAATGTGGCATTTTCAGTATAAAAAGTAGCCTTCAACTCGTTCAGCTGCAATGGCTTAAATTTTGAAGCACTTATTAGCGTTTAAGTTTTGCGCGGCTGTTGTGCACCTTTTAAGCAACAAATCTTCCTTCTATAACATGCGTTGAATAATAATGGAAATTATTTGAATTTCCTTAGAAATGTATTTCATTTTTTCCTCAAGTCTTGTACCAAATCTAGTAATAAAAAATATTTTGAGTTCCTTTATGGTAAGCAATTCTTGAAATCTTATCGCTAAAAATGTTAACCAGCTCAAAAAATTACTTTATCTATCCGTGAAAATCTTGTCAAATTCGGTTTATACGCTCCGTAAAAACACTTTCTTGACATACTGTATATGAATGCATGCATAGTAAATCAGATTGCTTGAACCAAAATAAAAATTTCTTCAATTTCTTTCTTTTATCTTTTCTTTTAAATGTCAGTTTGGCCGCTCAGCTGACCCACTTTGATAAAACTCGCAAGTCGTTTGCTCGGTACCATGTAAACTTACGTTGACAGTCACTGCACTCCACCTATTTATTTGTGTCTATGCCTTTATGGCTCTGTGTCACCTGTAAACATTTCAAATTTAAGCTTTATGTACCTACAAACATTAAAAAAAATACATTAAATTATCACGCGAGTATAAATCATTTATTCATACCATACTGACTTTATTTCTTCTTTTTATTGCAGCACCGACGGTACAGAATCTCCCATATTAGTCGAATCTGATGCAGATGGACACGACAAACCGCGAGTGCGATATGGAGAACTGGTTATACTTGGGTATGTATTTGGAGTCAATTAAACACAGATTATATTACTTAATAAAAATTTTAAAGTTTCAAGGACTTACAACCTCACTCACACAAACTAAAGAAATATATAAGACCCTTCGGGAAAATAAACTGGTATTAAACTGGTTCGCTTCTAGTAAATTTGGAACAATTTCAAGCTCGCCTTCCCTCGTTTTTTCATATAAGTAGCTAGTGAATTTTGTTTGGCGGTTTTAAACGTTTGATCCAGTTCTCGAAACATTTTTGGAACTTTATTTTCGGTATAACTATCAGAGCCGTCTTAGATTTTTCCATTACTTCCTTTCGGCTTTTAAAACGCTCAAACAGAAATCATCATGAATTCAATCAATCACATCAATCAATTTGATGGCTTTTGGATGGTATTCGTTTCGCTCTTGGTCAAAATTCAAATTTTGACGAATTGCTTCACGTGCATGTCTCACCACGCTCAAGTAATAGTCTATATTAACTGTGACCTTCTGGCAAAAACCTTGTGCATCGCCGGCTTTATTTGACTGAAACAGGCGTGATTTTTTTGGTTTTGATTCATTCGGATCTCACGTCTGTGGTCTAGATTGCCCGTTGTACTTATAAACCCACGTCTTGTGTCCAGTAATGAGTTGTTTGATGAATGTTGGGTCGTCTGATGAATATTCAGCCTTGGAAATAATGTATTTCACGAAATCAACGCTGTGACTGTTTTGCATGAAATTCAGGTCTTTGCAGCAACACGGCAAACTCAAATACTTAATTACAATGTTCTCAGATCCATAAGCAATGTTCAACTCCTCTGCCAGCTCTCTGATGATTAATTTGCTGTTATTGATTAATTTTTCTTTCACTTTATTGATGTTTTCATCAGTTTTAGATGTGGACTGCCTGTGCCAGTACGTTCGTCATCCTTGATGGACTCACGAAGCGTTCATGTGACTCGTAAATAGTTGTTTTCTTTAGAGTATCATTACCGAAACAGTTTCTCAACATTTCTAAGGTTTTCGCCTGACTGAAAAACATCGAACGACGTAACCATTACAAATGTCAAGCAATGGCCATACAATTTTGGTATAAATGTTAGTCACAGATACAGCAACATAACAAAAGAAACAGAACTGAAATCAGTTGACTTAGAGCGTTAACTGGCGATTGTTCCGGGAACTGTTTGTTCAATGTGGTACTTTTTGACCACATTTTTAAGAAGAACTAAAGCGTTACTATAAAAAAATATCTCTCTGCCCATATGGAATTATCTCTCGCTTGTAGTCGGAGCATAGGACGGCTGCATATGTAGTTGTCTAAATAAAAAATTTTTTTTGTTTACTAAGACACTTCAGCTTTCCTTAGCCTTAGGCAGGCACCTGCTACCCTAAGACGACGGAACTAGATGAGGAACTAATTCTGGAAGCGCACAGTCTATATGAAGTTTCGACCTCCCACAGGATTGCCAAAATAATGGAGGAACGTAAATTATTGGTTGGAGTATTGGCGGGGCATTGTCTCATTCCATATCACGTGTGTAACTTATGCCAAGAGGAAAGGAGTACGTTAGAAGACCTCTTTGTCACTGTCCAGTAAGCAGAACTCGTTACAACTGCATTGTATCGGTATACTTTTAATCTCTGAAGGATATTGCTGACAAAGCTTGAAATTGTTTATTAAAACTCACCAAGACATGTATAGGGTTTTCCAAACAGAGGGGAATTTTGATATTCACAGAAAAATGCTATTTTTTAATATAAATGGTCGGATGTTTATTTCATTATAAAGAGGAGGTTATGCCGTTAATAGTGGAAAATAACATCCGGCAAATGACCACCACGACTACGCTTACAGGACTATATCCTTTTCATGAAATTTTCCATAACCGAATTGCAAAGATTAATGGTTTCGTTGCTTGTGTGGCACGTAGCGCCGTCTTGTTGAAAATAAACATTGTCCAGATCAATACCATCCAATTTCGGCCATAAAAAATCGTTAATCATCTCTCGATAGCGCAATCCATTTACCAATAACACCTGTTATTGGAAAACCCTTTGTCACGAACTATGTTTAACACGACTCCAACAATACTGGTAACACTACGTACCCTTGTGGTCTATGTGAGATCTATTCAGATAAGCCAGATATACCTAACCTCACCTGAGACACTTCAGCAGCAAATGAGCTATATGTATGTATGTCAATAAACAGATAATGAATTCCCATGCAAAATATTTGTGGAATTTTAATTTAAAAGTGAAACTTGAACATGGCAGACCCTGCGCTTGCCGGTCACTGATATTGGGGAGAACTTAGCCAAACTTATTCTTACAACTTGCAACTAACAAATGCGCACGCACGCTTTTCTGTGTTAACTTCATAGGCCAGTACATTAGTATTTGGTGTGACTTTTGGCATTTGTTTGGCCTCCACCTCTGCCTCGGCCACACCATTTATCTGGTCTATTTAGAATTTTCTAAACACGCATTGTCGGCGTCAACCGAAAACTTATTGAAATGAATGCATTAGCGCACCTTTTTTCCATAATGAATGTGAGAATTTCACAGCTTAGCTTTTTCGCCCATTTTTCGTGCGCACCAAAGGTCAGCTGGAACACAAAAAAGGAAGAAACAGAGACAATAGAAATAGAAACACACCAATAAATAAAATACGCCGCAGTGCCACAGGCACTTTGAAGGCTTACATGTCTGTTCTTGTTTTAGTATTGTCAATGCATCAAATATATGCATACATACATACATACGTATTGCCATAATATTTAAATTTCAATTCGTTGACATTTAAAATTAGATCGACATAAACATGATTATGTATGCATGTAAAGTTACAATGTTGCAGCAGAAAATATACAAAAAAAAAAGAACATATGGAGGCCCATTAAATTAGCTGGTTGTTAGTTTGGTATGCTCGTATGTTGGCTGCAGGTTTCTAAAAAAGGTATTTAATGTCTTTACCAGTCAGCCACTCATTCGCACACACACATACATGCTATACAAGTGCTAAGTGACGCCCCGTTGCCCATTTACAGACTTACTTCAAGTGACTGGTGACGAGCGATAGTACTACTGACCTTAGCGCGTTGTCGTTTGTTGTTGATTTTTACTTTGTGCGCCGCACATCACTCCTTTTGATGGTCACTACACAAGTATTAATAAATTAGATTTACACTTGTTTCTACAAAATACTCATGACTACAATGAGACTCATGACTCTTGAGATTTATGGACGTCATTGCTGGCGATTGTAGGATTGCTATTGTAGTTTTTGTGCTTACATAAATTCCCAACTGCAATTACGGTTTACTTAAATACAAATTTATACAAATACTGAATAATAATAAATGATTTTTTAGAAAAGGAAACATTCCCGTTACTTGGGAAGCATCATCATGTTGGCATTACAGTCCGAGGTGGACCATTGCCTCCTCTACAATACGCCTTCATTCTTCTCGACAGCCCGCTTTCGCTCTATGATCAAAAAGTACCGGGAATGTTTAATTTAAATGAACCGCTCACGTTTTGAAGCGTTTTAGAGATGCTGTACGTCGCAAACGGCCGGAAATGCGGACCAACCAAATCTTGGATTTTGCATGATGATAACGCGCCATCGCATCGAGCCCAAATTGTGCTGGATTATTTGACAAATCACCAAGTAAACATTCCCGGTACTTTCTGATCATAGGGTATATCGTCTTCTACATCGTGCAACCATGGTCACCTGGGCCCGCCTCTCCTTCTTGCTTATTTAGGATTTGCTTCAAAAACTTTTGGGTTGCACTTTCGCTGCTCATTCTTAGAACGTGCCGTTACCACCGTAATCTTTGCGACCTCATTACATTTCGTCCCGCGATTAAAACACTAAGGTTATACCGTATGCGATATGTACCGCTTTCTAATCGTATGGGTCCAAATATTTTTCTGAGAATTTTTCTTTCAAATCGCATCAGTAAATTTGCGCCATTAGCTTTAAGGACCCATGTTTCACAGCCATAGGGGAGAACTGGACTTATTATAGCTTTGTACCTCTGGAGCTTGTGTTCCTTTGATATCAATGAAGAGTTCATAAGTTTGCTATGACCAAAGTATGCTCCATTAGTTGCGGTCTTGTATTGATAAAGACAGATCTTTATTTATGCTGAATACTACGCCTAAGTATTTAAACTGTTGCATGAGCACGAAAATATAACTTCCTATTCTGATGTTACTACCATGGAAGGATCGTCTCATGTAATTCGTCCTTTCTTTATTTCTCTTGCACTAGCCACGTGAAAACGTTCCTATTTCTCGCAAGAATCACAATGTCGTCATATATTTGTGTCATAGATTACGAAACTTAGCAAAACAAAGATAGATAAACACCAACCTTTCATTACACCTATGATGCACTTTCCTGCTAAAGTACTTGCCTTAATTTTCCACTTACAAAAATTGAGTAACCATAAATGATAGAATAAAAGATTATGTCAAGGTTTGGCCATCGGAAGCAAAATTGTGTGCGTAACTTCGCTTGCCACGTCACCGGGGACTCGGCAGCAGAATTCTGCCCGCTCATTTCTCACGTATTCACACACTCGTCCAATCAGTTCTTATTCAGATGGCAACGAAGTTATAGTCTGCGTGAGCTTTTTTTCATATGTCACCAACACAAAAGTACCATTGGAATACCTTTGGCCACGAGTAAACTAATAATAAAAAACAACATTACCCAAGAGGCCAATAAGTCATGGGAAGATGAAGATACATGCGCAATAGCTAGGCTATTATGGCCGCAAATAAACAAGAAAAAGACAAAGGAATTGCTTAGCCTCTCAAGAGATGACATCTCGAAGGTCGTGGCTTGTGTCACCGGTCATTGGCTATTTGGCAAGCATTCCTTGAGACTAGGAGTATTCTCCCATGAATATTGTAGAAGTTGGAGAGATGAGGAAGAGGAAGAAACAGTTCAGCACTTCCTTTGCAATTGTCCAGACTTAGCTAAAATCTGAGCAGGTTGTCTAGGTAAATACTTTATTAATTCTCTTACAGAATCAGTCTTGCGCTTCATAAGAGCCTCAAAATGGTTTCATGAAAATAAAGAAACAAGGTTCCCGTGTCGCACAGTCGCATCCCAACGGACCTGTAAGGTTTAAGTGAGTTGGTCGTGCAGACCGACTATCACCATAACCTAACCTAACCTAACACAATGCCAGTTTTTTTTAAACAAACCGCTGCTATAGCCTCGGTTACGCCAGCAAACTCCTTCAAAATCGTTGAGAGCCGATTAACGATTTGATGTTGGCCTCACCTCTGTGGCACTGGCACTTTGATGAGGACTGAGGAATGTTTATTTTGTAAGTGGTATTATTGGGTATGGGAATAAGTTTCCGCCCTCGTAAAAGAGCTGTCACTGCTGATACTATTTTTGTGTTCGCTTTAGTAATATACTGGTGATTTAAAGGCGTATATGTGAGGTCTCGATTGTTGGAGTTGACATGCGTTTGAAGCGTAAAGATCCTTTTTATCTGACGTCAAAAATGTCTACGTTAGTCCCGAAAATGCTGTTTTTTGTAATTGCTCATTATTAGCTTTTAAAGAAAAGTGCAGCTGAAACGTGTCGTATATTGATGAATTATGTGAGCTCGTGGGGTAGTGCGTTTAAATTAGCCTAAAGTAGACGAATTAATAAGGAAATCACCTATTTATTTGAGGAAATAATACTTTAGAGAATTGTACAAATTGGGCAGTGCCGTAAGCGCTGTGAATCAATCTCTCCTCTTGTAAAACTACCAGGCTCACATTGTATTTCTATAACTAAAGGCGGATGTTCCGTCTTTTGGATTTGAAGGGAATTGAAGAGTTAACAATATTTTTTTCCGAAACCTTGCCCCGATGTTATATCGGGTATTTTTTTAAAAGCTTGAGAACTTTAAATGAAACGGAAATTTTGATTAGGATACCCGGCACTTTTTGACTACGTTTTCCAATAAATCTGACCGTATGGCGTGAATGGTGGTTTGAATTTTGCAATAAATTGATTGTTAAGCGCTCTGAATAAAAAAAGCAGTCAGCATAACTCGATAGCGCTCGCCATTCATCATAACGGCAGCTCTTTCCTTATTACGAAAGAAATAAGAGCCGATATAGACGCGAATAAGAGCCGATATGACGTGCCAAATCTTACTGAACAGAAATACCAACATAGTTTGCCATTCTCAGCTGTCAAACCATAATTATCGATATCGATGGTTCTCTTGCAGCTGAAAAACATCTGACAGATAGAAATATGAGCATTTGCATTGGTGCATTGGTCGACGAAATAGTTGTACTGCAGATGACATCACAGCGGCTTCACTCCAGGCCTACGTATATGGAAGAGTTTGCAAGTAATGACAACACTGGGAAGCAATGACTTCTAGGAAATTTCACAACATTTGATTTCTCTAATTGTGGCAAGCAAGCAACAAAGAAGCAACCGAATCATTGCCACGTACGGCGTTCAGGCTCAGTATCGCACTGCTTGAGCTGACTTAGTGAGTGATGTGACCGACGATGCTGCCATCGACAAACATTTGACATCATTTTTTGAACATAATTGATGTTACTTGACGCCTAAGAAATTGACAACATCACTGCTGCTCCTTACGACTCTGCCTCTTTACCTCCATCACTGAACTAGGCATAGTTTCCAAACTATTTTGATTGGATTGTTGCCGCTGATGCATTTAACATCGCTCAAATAGTCGCATTGCGTGCGGTTAATTAAATTCTGTGTTTGTTTGCGTTTAGTGTTTTCCCGTTGCTTTTTTTGTCTTTATTGTGCTGCTGTTTTAATTAAATTTGTCTAGGTAAATTAAATTAGTTCCTTCAGCGCGCATGTGTGTGTATCTAAGAGTGTGTGTGATTCGCAGTGCTGGCGGACTTATGGAATTGAGTCTAAAAACAAACAAAAAAATTGACGAATTTTGAAGTCTTTGGTATGCAATCAAGCAACAGGCAGTACGCAAAAAAGCACAAAGCAAGCAAAGAAGCTAAAACGAGCAGCTGTGTGCCGTATTGGATTTCTTCCTCCACCCACAGCAACATTTTGAGCGTCAAATGACCGCCTGGCGCCAAATGTGGTAACTTAATTTTTCATTAATGATTTTATTGCGGCGACGACGACGACGCAGATACATTTCTCAACAGCTTCCCAATCGCCGATATCGAAGCGGGCAGCTTCGCACTCATCGCTTTATTGGGGGCGTGAAACTTATTGCGTAATCTTAAGCTTTTGTTACTTGGCGCTTTTGTTTGTGTGGCTTTGTTGCTGGTTGTTGTTTGTTGTTTGTGCTGCCAGCTCCACTTGTTTTGTTCGCCCTCATAATGTATGTATGTATGTATGTATACATGCACAGAGTTGCGGGTGTTTATTGTTATATTTTGCGTTTCGCGCGTTCTCGTGCAGCTGTGTGTATGTATGTATAGTATGAGGACGGGTGTGTATGTGTGCGTGGCGTACAAATGCGTCGCAATGCGATACGTAAAATGACAATTAATTATCTGCATTTGTAAATATGCATGTATGTATCTCTGTACGAATGTTTGCCCGCCTGGCTGGTGTTAACCCATCAGCGGCGAACAGCAAATGAGGAAGCAACTTTGTTTTTTTATTCGCTCCTCAATATGTAATATAAAAGCTATTCTTACATATTTCTGTTTTAAGGCTTCCCTTTATGCAAGCACTAAAATTAAGTGCATCCATACGTGCATTAGGGTGGTTCACAAAAAGTCGAAGTTATAAATATTTATTAGAAGCACCAGAATTGTTTTATATTGAAAAAGCAAAATACACACATTTTTTATTTTAAAATCAGTTAATGTTTTAATGATGCCACAAAGCCGTTGAAGTTTTCCCGAGTGTTTTATAGGGGGAAAAAGTATTTTTTTTTTGAAAATTTTATATAAAATCACCACAAATTATGGAAAATTGTCGATGCTAAACTAAATTGGACAAAATCGCTTAAGCGGTTATAGCGCTAATCAAGAAGAAGAAAGCTATGAAATGTTAATAAATATAATTTTTTTTATTTATTATTTACTTTTATTTAATTTATTAATTTTTATTTAATTTATTTGTTTTTATTTAATTTATTAGTTTTTGATTAACTTCATTTACCCATAATTTCTTCTAAAATCAAAAAATTAATTGTTATTTATATTTTTATATATATTTTTTTTTAATTATTTTTTTTTTGCATAATAATTTTTTTAATTGGCATAATATTAAAAATATTTATAATTACATAGCTTGTGTGGCTTAAAAGTCATTACTTCAGTGTTTCCAGATCCGTGTTAAAAATATTAAAAAACTCTCTACGCGGAGAGTTCATGGATGCCTGGAAAGTAACAACCATTCATCCACTATTCTAAAGTGGAAAAATAATATGGCCAATTATAGATCAATTGCCAAATTATCCACGGTTTAAAAGTTATTTAAACTTATTGTGAAAGATAAAATTTATTTTGCAGTTCATCGTTTAATCGCTTTAGATCAACCAGGTTTCATGAAATGTTGATCTGCTGCTTCAAATCTTGCTGTGTTTTCTAAATATTGTATATCAGGTTTTCGAAACAAAAAGTTCAACTTGATACTTTTTACACAGATTTTTCAAAAGCATTTGATTAGGTTAATCACACGGTTTCAATTTTAAAATTGAGGGCTTTAGGATTTCACTCCACTCTTACTCAACTAACTAAGATAAAAAAAATGAAAAACATCTTTACTAAAATGGGTAGTAGTTATGGTTTTTATTAATATTGGAAAAGTATAAAAAAACAATTAATACAAAAAAAAAAATATACATATATATTGTAAAAAAAAACATGAAATTACAGGCCGGCGGAGTGGTTGACATGATTCCAACCCTTGTGTGATCTAAAACAAACAAATTAAAAAAATTCTTCATTAGTTAGGATGTCGCTATCGGTTTACCCTCTGTTTTTACATTTTCAAATATTTTAAAAATACTTCAAACTTAAATTTTTCAAAATCCGAAGCAGGCGCGGTAGGCCGATGTATGATACAAAATTCTTATCAAACTTTAAAGCGATCGGTCAAGTAAAAAAGTAGTTTTGAGAAAATCGCGTTTGAAGTTTGAGCAACAATTCCAATAGAATAATAATCGGCGATATATTTTCAGGTATATATTATCGAAGTATAAAGTATATTTATATGTATAGAATAAATAAAGGTTGTGTGGGATACAAAAGATTTTCGGGAAAAAACAAGTCCTCAAGTCGTCCGGTAACATCTGCCGTGCATTGTGCGATTTATTAGACGCTACGCCGGCTTAGACGCCACGTCACAAAATCCTCTGTATCTCCGAAAATAATTCGAATTTTGAAAAATCCATTGAAGTGCATATTTTTGAAGGTCTAAACCTTGAAAATATGCCCAAAAAATCGATTTTTTCAAATTTCTAGACCAGAATACCCCCTTAAGTCCTATCTCTTCTCTCGGAAATTTGTTGTTAATCTTTATGGAGCGTCATCTATTTCTTTTATTGCGTTCTCTGGTGCACCCCAGGGAAGTATGCTGGGTCTTCTACTTTTTATAATTTTAGTTTATAACATTTTCTGTTGTTTTAATAAGGCAAATTTTCTTTAGTACACTGTTGATTTGAAGATATATTCGGCGATTGCAAGTACAGTAGACTTTATAAATCTTTAATTTAGATAACATCGTTGCCTGGTGTAAAATAAATAAGGTTAATTTATATACTGGTGTGTTCAATAAGTTTTGCGGTTCGACAAGAAAAACACAATTCTATGGTTTTAAATACACTTTGTATCTTAGTATTGTCCCCCTAACATACATACACCTTTTCCAACGAGATTCCAATTTATGAATTCCATCCCTGAAGTGATAATCTGGAAGGGGTGCAAAATACGCATCATCAGATGTTGTAACCTCATCATTTAACGAAAAACGCATGCACTTTTTTTAGGTCTGGAAGCAGATGGAAGCCAGGGACCCCAAATCTGGTCAATACGGTGGATGCTCCAACAATTCGAACTTTAATTCATGGATTTCAGCCACTGTCAAAATGCTTCTGTGTCTTAGTGCATTGTCCTGATGAAAAAGAATTTTTTTCTTTTGCAAACTGGGTCTTTTTCACGAATGTTTTCCTTCGGCTGGTCTAAAAGATTACAATAATATTCAGAATTTATCGTTTTACAAGTTTTCAATTAATCCACAAACAAAATTTCTTTCGCATCCCAAAAAACTATACTAACACTTGACCGATTTCTCGACACGAACTCGTTTCGGAGCCGAAAAACCATACACTTCAACCAACACTGTTGATTCTTTCCCAATAACAGGGTTTGTCCAAGTCTGACAAATATGCATTCGTTTCTGTAATCATTTGCTCGTTAGAATAAAATCTTTCTCCCACCAGCCATTTCTGGGGAGGCGGAGGGATCTGAGGGAGCCAAGTAAGCAGAATAGCGGGGATGTGAAACGACTTGGAACTCCATTCCATTAATTTAGCGGCCACAACTGCTTTTGTCGTGTCCATCATCAAAGGACTTTTTTGAAAATAACTCAACTTCCTCGATTCAAACGAATACCAAACACAAAGAAATACGCCGAAACTTGGTGTGTGATCTTCCAAGAGATGCTACAAATTAAATATAATCTTGATACGCGCCAGTAGTGCCATCTCTCTGCCATTGCACGGACTTTAAAAACGGACCTCGTATGTGCCGAAAAGGCCTGCGCTCTGAAGGTCAAAGAGGCACTAGGGGCAATTTGTAAGATGCTGTATTGCACTACTAATGGCGTAGTCCAAATATTATTGAAACGGTTTTTTCTTCTACTTTCGGATTTTCAAAAGGGATAAACCTGTGTAAATCTTATTTTTGTGCTACACCATATCGCTAGTTATCAGAGTTGGACCTACATTCATTTGGTCGTTTATTTTCTGTAATAGCTTAAGGAAAATAACATTGGATTTTTTTGTGAAATTTAAATCAAACATTTTTTGTGGGACGAAATTTTTTGTAAATAAAGGATAAATTCCGGAAGAGATAAAATAGGAGTCAGCTGAGACTCACTACACGTTTGCAACATCATTTTTCAATATTTTTCTGCAAATGAATTTAAGCACCAACACTCTGGAGCATACATTCTTGTGAAGCCCACTCAAGATAGCCAACAAAAATAAATTCTACTTGTGAATACACACATTGTTAAATGTTGCACACGCTGTATACTGCTAATTGTCATTTTGTGCATATTACTACTATACATTCACAACTACATATACAACTATATATGTATGCGCAGTACATAAACCACAACCGTGCTGTCATTAAAAAACACCACTAAAATAAAAGAAAACTTCCAGTTGTGATGTCAAGTCATTAAAACAAACAACATCATTTATAAAATACTCACTGGTTGTACTTGTAAATCCGACTTAAATAGTTGGTGCTTAGGATTCGTTGGCGGGTGGCTCCAATCTGCAAAAAAATAGAAGTAACTAAATGCTTGCATTGGCGCGCAAAAGTTAAACTTTTAATTATGTTTGATTGTTATCTTGAGTGCAATCGTGCGTGCCCCTCTGATACGAGCTCTGACATACACAATTCAGTAGCTCAAAAGGGGGGAAAAAAAGCTGAACTCTGTGTAAAAAATAATTTTGTTTATGCTTCCTATTAACAGCAGTAAAAGGACTAAAGAAATTAAACTCGAATCAATGATTTTTGTTTTTTCAAAAAACATATCATAATTACTTCTTCTTCTGGATTGGAGCCGTAACCGCTTAAGCCATTTAGTCAAGTTTAAAAAAGCGCACCAGTCGTTTCTTTCCCGTATTAGCTGGCACACCAAGTAAAACCAAGTCCTTCACCACCTGTTCTTGCAAACACAAAGGAGGCCTCCTTCCGATGCCAGCACCAGCTGCTCCGACATCGACTACTTTCAGAATCGGAGCGTTTGTTTCCATTTGGTCGACAAAACCCAGCCAGGGGAGCCGCTGTATTATGTCTCTATGGTCGTAACTACGATGGCTGGCGACTGGCTGTCGCCAACGTGCAAGGGACCAAAAATCTTCCGTAGAATCTTTCTCTCAAACACTCCATAGGACGCCACATCGGATATTCTCATCGACCAAGCGCCATACAATAGAACGGGCATGATGAAGTGAGGCCGCGTGCGTTGAAGTAAGACAGTGTCCCGTCAGTATTCTCTTTCCTGGAAAAATATAGTTTGTAGACCAAACGTTGTGCCTGCGTAGCATGGTTTTCACGATCCTGCATGAGCTGGTTCTTTCCCTTCTGGAGTTCGCTTCTTGCATCCCATCTCGAGTTCGCTTCTTGAATCATTGCTGCATCTACAAATATCCAGTCGTTGCTTGAAAAAGGAGTTGTATACCGGCCGTGCTAGCTGCAGAAAGATTTGCGCCTGTTTTAAAATTAGCTGAGGATTAAGATAGCGTTTCAACATCTGCATATCCGGCTGTGGCCGTTTGACCTTTGAACTAATTGTACTGTTGCCAATAGCCTAAGTGCATACTCCTTTGCCGAACTTTTAGCTACTAAGTCTTTTGGGTAAAGGTCAAGCATCTTGTTCAGTCCCGCTGTAGGCGTGGTGCGTATTGCATTGCAGCTCACCAACTTTTGTAATTTTTCCAATTTGCTAGTGTACGTCTTCTTATTTAAACTTGTCCACCATACTAGAATGCCATAGAGCATTTATTCTTCTTCTTAATTGGCGCGATAACCGCTTACGCGATTTTGGCCGAGTTTAACAAAGCGCGCCAGTCGTTTCTTTCTCGTGCTAACCGGCGCCAATTGGACACACCAAGTGAAGCCAAGTCCTTCTCCACCTGATCTTTCCAACGCAGAGGAGGCCTTCCTCTTCCTCTGCTACCACCAGCTGGTACCGCATCGAATACTTTCAAAGCCGGAGCGTTTGTATCCATTCGGACGACATGACCCAGCCAACGAAGCCGCTGGATCTTTATTCGCTGCGCTATGTCTATGTCGCCGTAAAGCTCATACAGCTCATCGTTCCATCGTCTGCGATATTCGCCGTTGCCAACGTGCAAAGGTCCAAAAACCTTACGCAGAATCTTTCTCTCGAACACTCCAAGCGTCGCTTCATCGGATGTTGTCATCGTCCAAGCTTCTGCGCCATACGTTAGGACGGGCATGATGAGAGTCTTGTAGAGTGTTAGTTTTGTTCGTCGAGAGAGGACTTTACTACTCAGTTGCCTACTTAGTCCAAAGTAGCTCTTGTTGGCAAGAGAGATTCTACGTTGGATTTCAAGGCTGACATTGTTATCGGTGTAAATGCTGGTTCCTAAATAAACGAAGTCTTTTACAACCTCGAAATTATAACTGTCTACAGTGACGTGGGTGCCGATACGCGAGTGCGCCGACTGCTTGTTTGTCCTCGTTCACCACCAAACCCATTCGCTTTGCCTCTTTATCCAGTTTGGAGAAGGCAGAACTAACAGCGCGGTTGTTAAGGCCGATGATATCAATATCATCGGCATACGCCAACAATTGTACGCTCTTATAGAATATTGTGCCTGAGCGATTAAGTTCTGCGGCTCGTACGATGCTCTCCAACATCAGGTTAAAGAAGTCACACGACAGTGAGTCACCCTGTCTGAAACCTCGTTTGGTATCAAACGGCTCGGAGAGGTCCTTCCCAATTCTGACGGCGCTGCTGGTGTTGAGCAACGTCATCTTACATAGCCGTATTAGTTTTGCGGGGATACCAAATTCAGACATAGCGGCATACAGGTAACTCCTTTCCGTACTGTCGAATGCAGCTTTGAAGTCGACGAAAAGATGGTGTGTGTCGATTCTCCTTTCATGGGTCTTTTCCAAGATTTGGCGTATTGTGAATATTTGGTCGATGGTAGACTTTCCAGGTCTGAAGCCACACTGATAAGGTCCAATCAGTTGGTTGACGGTGGGCTTCAGCCTTTCACACAATACGCTCGCTATAACCTTATAGGCGATATTTAGAAGACTAATCCCGCGGTAATTGGCACAAATTGCAGGATCGCCCTTCTTATGGATTGGGCAGAGCACACTTAAATTCCAATCGGCAGGCATGCTTTCATCCGACCATATTTTGCATAGGAGCTGATGCATGCACCTTACCAGCTCCTCGCCGCCATGTTTGAATAGCTCAGCCGGCAGTGCGTCGGCGCCCGCGGCTTTGTTGTTCTTTAGCCGTGATATTGCTATTCTCACCTCGTCATGGTCGGAACTACAATTCCGTCGTCAACGATTGGGGTATCGGGATCATTCTCTGTGACATGCGCAGCTGTCACTGTTTAACAGGTTCGAGAAGTGTTCCCTCCATAATTTAAGATTGCTCTGTACGTCAGTCACCAGATCGCCGTCTTTGTTCTTACAGGAAAACGCCCCGGTCTTAAAACCTTCTGTAAGCCGCCGAACTTTCTGGTAGAATTTTCGGGCGTTGTTCCTATTGGCCAGCATCTCAAGCTCCTCGCACTCACGTATTTCGGCCTCTCGTTTCTTCTGTCGGATAATACGTCTCTCTTCCTTTTTCAGCTCTCTGTAGCGTTCCCACATGGCTCGCGTTGCGCCCGATCGCAGCGTGGCTCTATAGGCGGCATCTTTAGCATTTATTACTACCTACTATTACTTAAACACATAGAGTGTCATATAAATGAAAGGCCCAAAACTCGTATTTTTTATGATATTGCAGCAATTAGTTTTAGTTTCTCAAGTTCAGATAATATAATTAAGCTCTTTCCCATTTCACTCATCGTTTACAAGTCGGAAGTTGTGTCCACTTGCTTCAACAGTTTCGCGCCATAGAACCAGACACATTCGCTTTCGACCTCTTGGTTTCCAATTTTTCACTTGGCTCAATGGAGTAGCAAATGTATAAGCATACATACAATTTTAGCATTGGTAAAACAACTTTTATTACATGTTGGTTTTTCTAATACCTTGGCCAATAGAAGTTAGACGTGGAAAAAAGATATTTAATAAGGCTGACTCAGAAGCTGCTTGTTATGAGTTTTTTATGACTAATAATTTGCAGTATTCAGAAATATGAAGAACTTCACCTTCATAATTCAATGTAAGTATTCGGAAATTCAAGATTTGAAAATTTAAGTAAAATAAAAAAAATAAAAATAAAACCAGTGAAATGGAAGATTAGAAGAAGGCGAGGTTAAATGGTCACTTCGAATGGAAATAAAGAGGTAGGGCACTTACCCAGATAGATGCTAACCTAGCTCCCGCTTGTTTACATTCCTCCTTCCTATTAGCACAATGGTCGGTTTATACGAAGTTTGTTAAAAAAATTAGATGAATTTTTAAATTTCGCGGGCTGCGTACACTTGACTTTCGATAAATTTTTTTATGTTGGTACACTCGTCTCGAAGATATGGTCACGGTTTTAACAATATATTATGTTTAGTTTGTTTGTGAGAAAAAAATGGATCAAAGAAGTTGCATCAAATTTACCAACATTAAAAACAAATACCAACATTAAAAAACATATAATAAACGAAAGACGAATGTACGTAGCCCGCGAAATTTTAATGGGTTACATGGGTTTCGTCGGGTAACAAAAAACCTATTTTCAATATTTTTTTTTATGTAAAAAATTATTTATTTAATTCAAACTTTTTTCTGTCTTATATAGTAGATACATATTTAAAGAATAATTTCATCATTTCCGGTGACCCCTCGAAAAAAAGGTGCGTCCGCGTTGTCAGCATAACTCCTGACAGGCTCATCAAAAATGAAAAAAAAACAAAAATAAGTGTTTTAGTTAAGACCACAAACTCGTGCTTGAACGAAGGAAACAAAAAAAAAAAAGAAAAATTGTAATTTTGGCAGACATTTTTGCTAAAAAATTAAAATTTCGGTGAAATTTACTTGACATTTTGTTTTTTTTTAAATAGTTGTAATTCAAAAAAAAAAAAAAAAATCCCTCGTCCCAGCACGAATAAATTGTAGTTCGAACATCTGTGTGAAATTTCATCAAAATCGGTTGAGTAGTTTTCGAGAACATTTGACAACCGACTTTGAAAACGCGGTTCCGAGAAAAACGCGTTTAAAGTTTTGAGTAACAATAAAAGTGGCTTGGAGCCCACACCTTCCAAAGGCTGTATCTCCGAATTTATTATGCGGATCAACTTGAAAATTTTGGATAATATTCCTGAGAAGTTGTAGAAATTAATAAGCAAAAAACAAAAAAAAAATATATCGATTTTTTGAACCAACGAAACCCATGTAACCCCTTAAACCTTCACCTTATTTTTGGATTTTTGTCGATCGCTTAAGGCAGCAACTCGAAAGTTTTCGACGGGCTCCTACCCAACCCATTTCGATTCTGGCATCTACTATGAGCTCTTTACTAATATTTTCAGTAGTTTTGGAAGTCCGTGAGATAACATTTTAGCATAACGTGAAATCGTTTTAAAAGTTTCAAATTTATTACTCTGTATGCAAAAAAAAAGAAAAACGCAAGCATCATTTCAATCATTTGCGTTACTTACTTGCTTATCCATCAGTAATTCCATCTCTATTTATAACCTGTCCTGTTGGACCGACACAACCAAGAGTTCCTGAAGATGACTTCAAATAGAGCATCGAAATATCGGCAAATAAAAAAACAACAATAATTTCAATTGTTGCTTTATTGTTATTCCGATATTGAGCTAACAAATTAAAAATTTGAAAACTAAGTATTTGGAAACCACTAAAACCAGGTTCAATCACTTATCCTGAAGAGCAATTTTCCTTGTTGAACTTGAACTGAATTTTGCTGTCCTCAATACAAAACAGAGAACAGAACCAACCTCGGACACACAAACGTTCCTGATCTGTGTAGTAAGGGAGCAGAAAAGGGGCTGACGAGTTCATATAAATTAAACTCTTAGTGCGGATCTTTTGCGCAAATATTCAACGCCCCAGGCATTATCGCCATCCGCCCAAAAACAATTTCTGTTCATCTTTGTGGCCTAAAGGATCCAGTGGAAAAGGGTAAATGCCGAGATGTCGCATTTAATTTATAAAAGATGGAGCTGACTCCAAAGTAATATGCAACGGGCGTATGCGAGGATATGAAGCCAGCGACCTTTTATACAAGGAAGTCAGGACGATGTCTCGTTTTCCAACATCCAACCAATTATGCGAGTAATTTTGTATTTTGTGCAAGAATAGAGGCATTACTCGTCTCTAAAGGTTTATCTCCACACAAATAGCGATTTTGGGATGAAGTGTAGTCTAATAGTCCATGTAGTCCACTTCATTCACTCTTGTCAATCTGCCTAAATGCTCTTTACCAAATATTTTTTGCTTCCATTACTCCATTTGCATTTTATCTAACGTTAATTGTTTCCCTTGTAATTAATTACAAGAGTAGAAAAAAAATTAACATTAATAAACCGTCTTTGTAAAAACTCTTTCTTGACCAACTGTGCGTAATTGGCTATCCAACGGTGAATTTGGTATTCAAGATAGGAAAATGTCCACAATTTGAAAACAAAGCAAAACAAAAGTATTCAAAAATGTACTATGCGGAGAATGGAAGGCATCTATCTAATAAATGCTGACAATGGCGCAACAATTTTAGTTCACGTACACGCACTCATACACGTTCGCAACCGCGTGCGTTAGGGCAACTTCAGTGGGCACGAGCTGTGTTAGAAGTTACAAAATTCGAAATAGACCAGCATCAGCAGCCCGTCACACCACACTACGCCGTAACACAATCTGCAATCGTTTATCTATTTTTGACGAATCAAAGTTCGTTAACATCGAAACTTGTGGCACAAAATGAAATAGACCAGCGAACAACGGCAGGGCCGCCGGCGCGCATATCACGTAAAAACAACAGTGAAAATGTTGGGGGCCTGCGTTGTGTAAAAGATTTACCAATGAATTAGTTGAAGTTGAGAAAAATACATTTTTATATATGTGTGGATGATGTACGTATGTATGTATGTATGCGTAAATGTATTTTTTGTTATACTCGCACCGCGTTGAGGCAAATGCGTTCAATAGCACTCAGACGAATTTCGGTCGACGTTGCACATAATTTAAGCGAATTAATGTGGCTTTTCATATTTGCCTATTTATAACATGCGAATGCGACAAAACGAGTCGATGTGGGGAAAATATAATAATTTTGATTTTAATAGTCTGCAGCTCTTGCGTGCCCTGAAATTTAGTTTAGGTAGGCATGCGGAGCGCTTATATAGATTATGATTGTAAAGAAGAAAAAAATTGATGGAATAGAGTTAATATAGTTTTGTAAATTTACTCATAAAGGGTGATCAATTTTGAGGTATCGGATTTTAAATTTAAATAAAAAAAAAAAACGAAAATTCAAATTGATTAGGCAATCTTTATAATTTTTGTGTAGAACCATTCATGATATTTCTTTTTTAAAGATATTTCCTTTCAAGTGTGTATTTTTTTTATTTATTTATTCATTCTTTCATCAACTGTGCCATAATTCGGTCATCCGTAAATACCAATTTTGAATGACTCGCTGGAGGACTTCGGCCGATATCTCGTGAATCACTTTAAAGATATTGGCTACCAAAATTTCAATCGAAGCCGTTTTATCCACGAAGCATTTAGTCTTTACATATCCCCACAAATAAAAGTCCAAAGGATTCATATCACACCATTTGGGTGGCCAATTCACTGGTCCGACACGAGAGATAAATCGCTCACCGAAACGACGAGGCAATAATCAATTGTTTCACAGACTGTATGGGTTGTTGGAACCAAATATTGTGGAGATCACGAGCTTGAATATCCGGCATCCGGCATCAAAAAGTCGTTTATCATGGCGCGATATCGTTCGCCATTCACTGAATCGTTCGCCTTTGAAGAAATATGGGCCAGTAATTCGATGTTCGATGTTCTAAGCTCCAAAAGAGTGTTCTGACGCTAAATCTTTTCCACGATGTGCCGAACTAAAGCCAACCGCACGACGAAATTCACATTGGCATCAGCGAGCGCGAAACGATGTGTGAGGAAACGGTCAACCTTTTGAATATTTTGACAGCTGGATGGCATTGGTAACGTTGGCAGCTGCTGGAACATATTTGGAAAGCTATAATTCCTGTCTTTTCACTCTTAACTATTAGAGAAGGTTTAGTTTTTGCTAAAACTCTTCTTAATAAAACTGAATTGAAACTTTTTTCTATGTTTGTGTAATAATATATAATATATAATATATATGAAATTTGTGTCTCATATTCTTATTTAATCCTTATTTATTTAAATTGTAAATTACATCCGCGCTGCAAATATTTGTTAAATTGTGCTGGAATAAAAATAAATAAAATCTTGGGGCATTCAATGTCAACGGTTTTAGTTATAAGAGACATTTTATATAATATTTATATATTTATTATTCCCTAAGCCCACCTCGCTTCCGTTCATGTAACTCCTCAAAAGCACACGGCCAAAGGTTGAAATTTTAAATGTTCCACCACACGCTGTGGCATTCCTGTGCTTGTTTGTCTGCGATAAGCTTAAGTGGCTTTGCCTTAAAACCGCTACGTATACTTCAACTGAAGTGCATTTGCGTTTCCTAGAAAATGTATTTATTACATATGCACATATACGGTTTTTGTATTTGTGTATGTCATGCATTATTACTTAATAAGTTATCAACGTAAATCCCAACAAAATGACCACTTAGTGCCACGTTCTATATATGTATGTGTACATAAACGCATACATATGCATTATACACAGCTTGAACTAATACTCTATTATCTGTTTTTATTGTTTTACATTACAGTTATAATGGTTATTTGCCGCAAGGTGATCGCGGACGGAGGCGTTCAAAATTTGTACTATACAAACGCACAGAGCCGAACGGTGTGAAACGTTCCAAACACTATATCGTCCAATCGCCACAGACATCGAAAGCTATACTGGATGCCAATCAACACTCGATATCTTACACACTCTCACGCAATCAAGCTGTCATTGTCGAATACAAAGAGGACACGGAAACGGATATGTTTCAGGTAAAGAAATTAATATGGACAGTATAGAACAGAAGTATTGATATCAGATTGAGGTGTTCGGGCCATAAGTTAAACCTAATTTGAGACACTGTAGTATTCTTAAAAACTTTGAGTTAATCCCCATAGGCTTTGATCAAAGTACACCCATGCTAACGAAATTAGTAAACTCCTGTAAGGAGGAGATCAAATCTCTCGGGTGTGCAGGTAACATTTCTCTGATCGGGGTTCCAGGACATAAGAACATAGAGGGAAGGTGACTGAATTGGCCTCAGAGACCTCCTTTCCGGTCATCCGCATCCGCCTGACAGTTGTTAAAGGGGAACTGCACAAATTATTTCTCAGGAAAGCGCAGAAAAGATGTAGCTCCCTTTCGTCATGTGCTATTTCGAAAACCCTTTGACCCCAATACGATATACGAAGGTCTCAGAAAGTCCTTTGGACTCCTCGCCATTCAATTTCCAAACTCGTAGCTGTGATTACGGGTTACTGGACGATCGGCACACACGCGGAAAAGCTAGGGTGACCATTTAATACCCATTCCAGAAGCTGTGGGGACCTTTTAGAGAAGGAGACTGTAGAGCATTTTCTCTGTAAATATCCGGGTTTGGCAGCTAGACGACTAAGGTCACTGGGCGCTCCTTTCTTCGACAGCGTGGGACTGTGCGCCAATCTAAATCCAATCAATCTCCTCCCTTATACCAACAGCTCTGGCTGGCTGTAGATATCTGCCTGTTGGAGGTCTCATAATGGTATCAAAATGGCGCTTTAGTGCTACTTGAGGAGTGCCATATCGGCCTACCTACCTACCTACATACCTACACCCACGCTGGTCTCGAGTGGTACTTTTCATTTATATTCTTTCAAGGTAGGAGTGTACCCTATGCAACATTTGCAGACGGGTTTGCAGAATTGTGCGAGGATCTCCCCATCAAATTCAAATTTAGGCTTCCGGACCACTGTTTGTTTTCCAAGCGGATGTAGTCGCAATTAAAAAAGCAATGGATTGGATGCTTACTTCTATAAGAAAATGAGAAATGCCTCACTTCTCCCTCGACACCGTCCGAATACTTCGATATTAGGCTTATTTGAGTTTCCGGTCACAGTGGCATAGAGGGGAAATTTACTTGGCTGATGAGCTGGCTACTCAGGTGCTCTGGAGACGGTTTCATCGCAAAATGAGAGGATTAGAGTTCCCTTGAGAACTTGTGGTTTACTCCTGGAAAGATGGGCCTCGCGTCTACCTAGCGAGCGCTGGGTTAGTGTGCAAACGTTAAGGCTTGAAATCGTTCTGGCCACGGGTAGATCAGAGGCGCTCCAGGGAACTTCTAAGGCTAACAAAGTCGCCGCCGGACATTGTCCATTAGGTGTCAATGCCGTGAGGGTTGGGATTGCTTCAAGCCATTTCTGCAGAAGCTGTCTGCACGATGAGGTGTAATAATCTCAGCACCTTCTCAGCTGCCCTTCCTCGTCGGGCTAAGGTTCAGACATCTAGGCCCTCACTTTGTTTGCTAACCCTGCGGATAGTGCAGGTTTAAACATCACACACCTGGTTAATTTCATCAATAGTTTGTAGCGGTTAATAAAAATGTTATTAGACATTGTTGATCGTCATCTTCCAATCCCAACTCTTCATACTTTTTTTCATCTGCTTGGTTCTCTTCCTTCTATTCTTTCTCTGTATGGTATCACAATGGACCAATTTCGATTGTTTGTCCAAGTGGGACCTCCGGGTAGACAGCCATTTACCCTATCCTCGTACCAACGATTTCAGCCTGTTTTTTTTAGATAAATCTAGAGGCGGCAAACTAGGTACAGCATTGAGTGCATCAGCCTATGTTATAGGAAATGCTGCTGTGATAGCAATGCAGATCGGACGCGGACGCTTAACTAGCGAGCTCACTAGGCACTTTGTCTGTGCCAGATCATAAACGCATACCCAATAATCGGTCTGATCACTGCCTTGTATTTCTTTAGGACTTTTTTAGGTTTCAATCCCCAAATTTTACTGAAAGTCCCACGAGAATTCTAGAAAGAGGATAGCGCTTGACTAATTTTTAGTACGATGTGCTCTCCCCACCATTTACCTGCACTACAGTAAGAAAAAAGTATTATGAAATCATCTATCAGTTGAAGTTCATGAGTTAAGTTCTTAGAAATAAACCGCGTATATTCATACTCATGAGATTCTAAATGAGAAATGGTAAAAATAGAATGGCTCTTAGCACAGTATGAATTTAGACGCATATGTCAATATTTCTTTAAGAGCAATCAAATTGAAATTAATATTCATTACTTCATTACACAATTACCACTCTGACATACGCGTAAGAATGCCGATGCTATTTGATATCGTGTTTTCACTATTCATTTTATAATTCATTCAATTGATTTTAAGTGCACACTCACTTGATGTTACTAATCAAATAAGAAATGCATTACCGTTGCTTCTTTGTTGTTTCCATCAATAGAAAATCAAACAGAAATTACATTGAAACTTGTATTTGCTTGCCACACTTTTTGATCGATCAATAGATTCTATAAGCTACGGTTACTCCAAGCTAACAGGAAGAACCGGCAGCTAGTGGGTATATATTTTTTTATAAAATGTCTAATAATATTAATTCAATTTTCACTAATTAAGATACTCAAAATGACCACGGCCACAAAATTCATTGCAACCCCATCTGAGAGGTTTGTTACAACTGGTCGGTTGTACATATATGCAAATACCAACACCAAACGAAAACTTAAACTATCTCACTGAGATATAACTGGAAGCACCATACAAACACAGGCAGGTCTAATAAAAGGAAAAATCTAACCAAACAGTAAATACTCGTAGTAATTCCGTAAATGAACTCGCTCCCTTGTTTTATTCGAGCTTTCAGTGGAAACTTCGCAATAGAATATAGAGTTCATAAAAAGGGTAGAGGTCCCTAAAAGATCGCCTCAAAATTGAATCGAATTCTTAAAAGTGGTAATATGAAAGGACATTTAAAGATCCTTGACATTTTCCTACATAATCCCATTCTTCATAGGGAAGACATACTATCACCGAAACCAATACTCTCATGAACTTCCAAGTTATTATTCACGAACGTACTGCCTGGAGAACTAATTCTTAAAATTCCAAACCTGGTTCTCAGATATGGTTCACTGATGGGTCCGAATTGGAAAATGGTAGAGCAGGGGCAAGAATCAATGGGCCTAAATTCAAAAAATCGATTCCCATAGGACTCTACCCAACAATATTCCAGATAGGAATACATGCCATTGAAATATGTGTGAGAGAATGCCTTCGCAGGAAAATGAGAGGGGCTCACATTTACATACTTTGAGTAAGCCAAGCGGCTCTAAAAGCACTTTTATCAACAACTATCGCCTTTAAATTGGCAATCAACCTTCTCAACACGTTAGGGAATCTCAACACAATAATACTAGGCTGGATTCCGGGACATGAAGGGCAGAAGGGAAACAAAATGGCTGATAACCTTGCAAAACGAGGAGCAAATATGCACTTACTGGTTGTTGTTGTTGTAGCAGTAATACAAGTCCTGTCAGTGTAGGGTATATCACTGGTCGTCTTCGTCTGGCTCATCTAAAGGTAGGCCCAGGAAGCATGCTGTTTCAACAGGTTGGGTCCACAGGGAGAGGAGTAGGTTTTAAGGGTCATGTGAAAAGGTGGTTAGTGTCGTGCGGGGTGCTTTCGCATGACGGACATATGTTTGGTATGTCGGGGTCAATTCTGGATAAGTAGCAACTTACTGGTTCTGAGCCTTTCTGTGGACTCACGAAAAGCCACATTAATAAATTTCTTATGAAATGGCAAGAAAGGAAATTTGCTGCACACTGGCTAAACTGTGCCGGTCAGCATCAAGCCAAACAATTTCTAAGTTCCAGCAAAGGAATATCTGGCAAGCTACTCTCACTAAGCAGAGTAGATCTGCGTCTTTTAACAGGATACTTTACAGGTCACTGCAGCCGGAGGTATCAGTTAAATAATATTGGTCTATCTGAGACGCTTCTGCCGCTTTTGCGAAATGGGCATAGGAAGCTCATGTGCTTTGTGAATGTCCTGCATTGGGCAGACAAAGACTTTATCACTTTGGAGGTACTGTAGTATCTCCATGCAATCTTTGGAACAACAAACCCAAAATTGTGCTAAAATTTTTAAAAAGCCTAAAATTCTAGGGTTACAAAAATAGGCCTTGCACAATATATCAACTCTGGTCGCCGTGCATAATGGCCTGCTATTATTAATAATAATAATAAATTGAATCCTCCAATAATTAGGGATAATCAATAACTCCAGAATTGATGTAATATTTGAGACGAGCAGAATATGATGTCATGGGATCAATAAAGTTCAGAGAGTGAAGCGTATATTGGAGGAATATTGTTTGCACACCTTCGATTATATTGATAGCTTGCTGAGCACTTGGTCTCCAAATAAAAACAGCGTATTCTAACTGAGATCTAACAAATGTTGATGGCATGGGGATCAGAGAACTAAGTGTTATTCCATCTGACGAAACCCAACATGGCGAAAGATTTTGAAGTAATTTAATTTATATGGTTAGTAAAAGAAAGTTTGCTATCAAAGACAACGCCAAGGTTCTTAATTTCACTAACACACTGACTCAGACAAGTTGAGTTACTGTACGTGGTGCGACCATGTTAAATATTTTTGAGTAAGACATTTGAAAGCGGTATTCACTGATTAGATACCGTAGATCTGTTGGCAGCAAATTCACACTAATTTGGGCAAAGACTGAGCATTGCGATATTAAGGGTCTTTCTTTCTGAGTGGAATATTATCCACGAAGAGTTTAGACAAAATGGACTTAAAAATAGAAATACTGTTAGACGTGTCAAGTTCTGCAAATAAAATATTCCTATTAATATCGAGTATTAAGACATTGACATTGGCAATTATTGTTGTTTCTATTTTATCACGTTTTTTAGTCCATGGGCTTTTTATGTGACTGACAAAACAATTTTCCATGACTTTTTCGCATAGTTCGTGCTCATCATTATATTCTTCAGTTCTGGCATCTTCTTGAACTTATTGGCATAGGCCATATTTTTCATGTAGTCGCACAAAAAGAAGTCCATTGGTGTCAAATCGCTGTAAACCTCATGGTTTGGAACTTCGTTCGCAATTGGGCCATTATTTCATGCGCTGTGTGACAAGTGATGGCATCCTGTTGAAACCATATTTTGTCCAAGTCCATACTACCTAATTCAGGCCATATAAAATTTGTCACTATGTCACGATAACGTTCATCGTTCGCCGTAATAGCGCTACCGGCGACATGTTTTGAAGAAGTACGGACCGTTGACCTATGACTTCGCCAGCTCAAGAAACATCAAGAAGAAGCTTATTGTGGATGCATAAATTTTTCTTAAATGATGTAAGAATCCTCAGTACTCCCATTGCGACGGTTTTGCAAATTGTTGACTCAGATGAATTGCTGACATTCAAAATGATTACTTGGCGGATATTCACTATGAATCGGCATATACTTTCGCGAGAATCAAACCGCAGCTAGTTTTTGTCGCGTTTGTTGATTCAGAAACAATTAATACCAAAAAATTATATATTTTTAAAATCCTAAAGTCGGGACGAATTGATTGGTATTTTATTTATTTTTATTAATTTATTAAAGTTCTTATTAGGATTGTTATTACGCCAAGCCTTTTGGTTTTGCCGGAAGAAATACTCAACTACAAGTTTGTATTGGACTTTTTCCAAAAAGTCAGAGAAGTAAGAAGCATGCAGGATTCCCATAGAGGAGGTCCTGGTAGCCTCAAGTACCATCGAACATTTTTGTCTACCAAAATATGTTTTTCTATACTTTTTTAGTTTCAAAAGATGTGATAACTGATTAAAATGCAAATTATACGAATTAAGCGCATTTCTGTACTCCACTAAAGATATTTGAAAACCCTATTTGAAACCATTTTTGCACACAGCTTTTAACTAAAATAATTATAAAAATTAATTGTGTCAAACACTGAATGTTTTTTTTTTGGTGTCGGAATTTTTATGTCCACAACTGTTTGACTACACTCCAAAGTAAAAATAAGAGGAGGTACTTCCATTTGGTATTATGTCTTTCTGTCAATATTGACTTGAAATTGTTGCGTTTTCAATGTAAACATATCGATTTCTATGTTAGGCTGTCTATCTGCTATCTCTCTGGCCTTTTGACGTTGGCTGTTGCTATTTGCGTGGGATATACACATTTATGTACTTAATATAAAATTAGAAGTCAACCGCGCCTCAGTAGCTGACAAATTTGTGTCTGACAACGACTTCCCTTATACCACTCATCAGTTCGAAAAGCCACTTTTTTGTGTGAAATTAATAACTGCTAAATAGCCGTATTTCACCCAAAATCTGTAAGAACTGCATAACAGAAAATCAAGATTTTCACGGCCGTTAATATAAATAATTTCATTTACTTTATTGTATAGTTAAGGGAGCACTTAAGAGAAACGGCTTCAAATTCTTTGAGCAAAATTTTAAATCGATCGATGATTGTTTTCGTAAAAAGCGGAATTCGCGCAAAAATGCAACCTTATCTCAGTTTTAAATATTATAATTTATTATATGACATACTAATAAATCTGATACTTCTAAATTCAATCTCGATTCTCCAGTTAAATATCTCGACTTGCACTTCGCATATTACGCACAGTATTGGATGACACCCGGTTCCATAATATGGTACGTAGGCAAGGACCACTTTTTTTAGTCGAGGAGTTTAAAAAATGTGTTTCGCATCTTAAAGGTGTCGCCGCGCAAGTGGTATGAGGGACTCCCATCCACTGAAAGTCATTATCCACATCATGGACTTACATCCAGCCCAGCACGGCTCTAGCATAACTGCAGGGTGGAATCCCCTATTGCACTACGTAAGAGTCCACGTTATACCAGCGTCCAGTTCGGGCTTTTTCCTACGTAGCATGTTTTCTATATAAAGCGTTTTTCAATAGGTGCGCTTCAACTTTTTTCCGATAGGGAGGGCGAACGACGCAATATTTTTTATTTTTCGCTTGTCATTTGTAAACTTCATTAGTATACATTTCATCATGGAACGCTACACACTTGAGCAAAGATTGCAAATCGTGGAAATTTTTTATGAAAATAATCGTTCTGTTGCTGCTACTTTAAGAGCATTACGGCCATTTTACGGTCCATTTAACAAGCCGTGGGCTTCGTAAAACGTGCGCGCGGTGGTCATGCAAAAGAAATCGAATTTCATACTTAAATGTACATATATGTTCAAACTCGATAATAAAAAAAAAAAATTGTTAAAAAAGTCAAACCGTTTGTGTTTTATTAAAAAAAAAAAGTTGAAGCGCTCTTACTGAAAAACGCTTTAGATAGCTATCTTCTCCCAATTTTCTTCTTCTTCTGTCAGTTTTGAGACTATATTTCGGCATTTCATACTACGGCTTGGAGTCGTTCGCGTTCTTCTTGCCATCTTTTGCTTTCGAAATGTGCAAATCGCGTCATCTGATAAACTGTCCTCGTATATGTATATAGTGGGGAGAATGCACTTTGCCCATCTTGAACAGGTGTTGTGTAAAATACCTGTGGCGTGAGAGAAACTGTGTGATGGAAAAGTTTACTTCTCCGAAAGGTCTGCTGGCACCAATGTTGAATATAGTATGTCGCCAATTATTCTATGTACCCATCTTTTTGTAGTTTCTGCGTGCCATCTGCCTCGCCACTTGTGGATTGTTTGTGCTCCAATTTCATGCTGTTCTTCTAAACGCGCAGCTTTATTCTTTTGAATCCTAAGCTGTTTGCGTTCCAACGCAAGAAGGTCCATCGGAATCGATCCTCTTATGACTAATGCTGCAGCTTCTGATACTGTACAGTATGTTGATGTTATTAGGAGAGCAGCTGTTCTTTGAACCTTCGCCAAAAGTCGAAAGACTCGTGTTGTTTTGAGGGTATAAGCTCAAATTTCACTCCCGTGTAGCAAAACGGATTGTGTAGTTGCCATAAGTAGTTTCCTTTTGCTGGCTCTGGATCCGCCAATATTTGCCATCAACCTCGATTGCATGACCGTTATTTTGGCTTATTTCTCCGCTGCATATTTAATTTGCGGCCAGTACGTGAGTTTACTGTCAATTCTGACATCCAAGTATTTCAAAAACAGTTTTCGTCTTTCTGATTTCAGACCACACTCTCATGTCTATTTCTAAAGGTATATGTTTTCTTGTTAGAAGTATTAACTTCGTCTTTTCAGCGGGTAGACTACGTCCATGTGATTCAAGCCAGTGTTGCGTCCCCATCATGATCTGGTTCAGCTTACCCTGCGCTATTGTTGCATTTCACTCATTGATAACTGGCGCATACCCAACGAGGTTGCTATAGGCCACCAAAATTTTTAATTAATTATAATTTTCGCACCACAAACCACACCACATTGAAATTTTGCTGTGAGACATTAGTATGCTGTCGTTTCCCCACCCGCTCGCCCTTATATATTTGTACATCTGTGGATCTCAACCAATTGCTGCCTCATCCTAAACTCTTTGTATTAGCACCACCCTGCTTATGTTCATAGCTTCTATGCCTTTGTTAATTTTATGAAGATATCAAGAATGCCGGATGGCTGGATTAAGAGAGATATCATATTAATCCCTTTAGCATTATTTCTATGTCTATACTCACACAAAATCAATTTGCAATTATCGTATTAATTGGTATCCTGTGGCTGGCTTTGAAATTCGCCGAAATTGCTTAATTGATTCTATTGTTAGAGCACTTAAACTTATTGGAATAATTTTGTTTTGGGAATTTGCGGAAGTCATTATCAAAACAAAAAAAAGTCCCACTAGAGATAGAAACCGTATGCACAGACTTTACACCTTTGAAGAGTCATGCAACATTAGAAATTATTTTTCGCATACAATTTTAATTTATAAAGTAAAACTATGCATAAAATGTTTTAAAATTTGTGCTTGTTTACGAGGGGTATCTGATAATACATAAGTGAAAAATTTTCGGGTTCTTATTTTTCACTTCCCAATATTGAAGTTTGTCCAAACTCATATCTACCATTTCAGTTTATAATCAGTTGGTAATCAAGGTATCTTCAGTGTCCACGATTGTCCAGATTGTTCCAGAATCCCGTAATACGATAGTAATAATTGTTAATGCACCGCACGAAAAAATTATAGGACCAGGATGTTTATGATGATATCTACTAAAGCAATAATAGGAAAATGCCCCAATATCGTTTCGTTGATTGTATGTTTAAAGCCATATCTCATAATGGAAATTATTCTACATTTATTGCTGGTATTTTGCTAACGCGCAAATTCTTGTACTGCGTTCCGAACGCTTTCTCGGAAGCAAATGCACGGAGAAAATGCGCTACACCGTCAAGGAAAAAAAATTTAAAAAGTTATCAAACGTGCACGTTATTGTATTAAAATGTGCTAGGAAATTGCATACCAAAAATATTTCTTGAAATTCGAATTAAAAATCGTGGAATTGTGATGAGAACCTAGTGGAATTTTTTCTAATTTTGAAAATTTGGATTTCTAGTTTTTTTTTTTTTTTGTTAGACAATAAGCTATACTTTAATGAAAAAATAGAGAACATGAAAATAAAAAAATAAAACAAAAAATTATCAAACTGTTAAAAATATTTATTTGCTATCGTTTGTCGCAAGCTGTTATTGTTGTCCCGACAACGAGAGTAAATACGAGGTGTGTTCAAAAAGTATCGCAAGAACTCATGATGCACAACGCCCCTACAATCGAAGAAAACGGTAAGCAGAACTTTTACATTCGACCGAACTTGGCGCGCTTTTTTCGGTCTTGTATCGTGCGGCAGCTTCCATTGAGATGATTGAGCTTTGGTTTCCACGTCATAACCATAAACCCACGATTCACGATTCGTCACCAGTTGTGACCATCTGGAGCAAATTTGTGTCGTCGCGGGCAGAGTCCAACATCTCATTAACAATGTTCATGCGATGCTGCTTTTGGTCAAAATTGAGCAGTTTTGGTACGAATTTTGCGGCTACCGGTCTCATGGACAAACCATTGAAAAAAATGGAATGGCACGAGCCAATCGATATGTCTAGGTCCTCAGCAACTTCTCTAACGGTGATTCGACGATTGGCTAATATCTGATGTGATGTATCTTCACTTCATACATTTTTTCGTCTGTTGTTGAAGTGCTCGAGCGTCCGGCACGTTTTTCGTCGTTCACATCTTCTCGGCCTTCTGAGAACATTTTGTTCCACCGATAAACGTTGCTTTGCTCCAAAGTAGGAATGCATCCGCGCACTTAATTTCGTTTTTCACACAAAATTTGATACAGGTTCTTTGATCCATCTAGGTAAAAATCGAAGACGAACCGAAACACGTGCAAGCAAAGCAGCTGTCAACAATTAACTGAACATTCAAAATGGCCGAACTCGTCGGCATGAGTGAGAGACATGAGTACCAACATATGCCACAAAAAAATCAAAATTCGAATCTACGTAACCTGCGAAAATTCAAAATTCGCGATACTTTTTAAACACACCTCGTATTTTTTATCACAGTTATATACTCCAGAATGTGAATTACATAATTTTTACTCATCCACACATACTTAAATATTTACATTGCATTCAATTATAATATAAATTCCATTAAAAAATCGTATAATTTTTCTTTGCAGGTCGGCCGTTCATCCGAGTCCCCCATTGATTTTGTTGTTATGGACACATTGCCCGGCGATAAGAAAGATGCTAAGGTCATGCAAAGTACAATATCACGTTTCGCATGTCGAATACTGGTGAACCGATGTGAGGCGTCCAAAGCGCGAATATTTGCCGCGGGCTTCGACTCAAGCAGAAATATTTTCTTGGGCGTAAGTTTGAAATTATTCCACAATTTAAAATAGGAAAATTAAAACTAATATATTATATTTAAATATTGCATTCCCTTACGTTTTTACAGGAAAAAGCCACTAAGTGGCAGGACAATGTCGAAATCGATGGTCTCACCACAAATGGTGTACTTATAATGCATCCAAAGGGTCAATTTTGCGGCGGCAATGCCAAATGCGGTCTCTGGCGTGAATGTTCGGTCGGTGGTGATGTGTTCAGTCTGCGCGAATCGAGATCAGCACAGCAAAAGGGACAGCCGGTAATTTAAAATATATCTTCTCCTTCTTCTTAAAATATATCACTTTATCATAATCGAATTTATATACGACAACGACTTTTGAATTGCAGATTTACGATGAGTCAAATGTGCTGCAAGACGGCACACTGATTGACCTGTGTGGTGCCACGCTGCTTTGGCGCTCAGCCGAGGGTCTCCAGCATTCGCCGGTTCGTAAAGAGATTGCATTTTTTGCAATCTTCATTTTCTATATTTCTTACTAATTCGCATGCGATTTTTTCAGACTAAACGCGATTTGGAAAAGTTAATCGATGAAATCAATGCTGGACGCCCGCAATGTCCGGTTGGCTTGAACACCTTAGTAATACCTAGAAAAGTGAATATTGGTGATCAAGTGAATCAGCCTTATGTGTACTTAAATTGCGGACATGTTCAGGGTACGTAATCGCCGGATGCCGGAATGTATGTAACATAAATAATTGACTTCCGCGCCATTTGCAGGTCATCATGATTGGGGTCAAGATAAGAGTACTGGTGCTCGTCGCTGTCCCATGTGCCTCGAAGTTGGTCCGGTGGTTACGCTTTGTATGGGCTTGGAACCGGCCTTTTACGTCGATGTCGGTGCACCCACGTTCGCTTTTAATCCATGTGGTCACATGGCGACTGAGAAGACAGTCAAGTAAGCACAAATATAAAGAAATAGCTGGAGTTCACGGCAGGGTTCATTAAAAAAAGAAACAGTTTTAGAAAATAAATCCGCTTCATACTAAAAAGCTTTATGGTAATTGAAATAACACCGTGTTTTGTTTCAATTCGAAGAAAGTTTTTCGGAATCGATAGAGAGAGCAGACCTGTGAAATTGCAACACAAATATTTCATACCGTATGGTTTCTTTCAAAGTGTTATTTTCCCATATTTTTAAATAGAATTGCGATTAGCGTAAGAGCAAAACTTGTAAATTGTTTCTGAAATTAATTCCTAAACTAAACTGACCGCACCTCCATTACTGATTTCCTAAGATGTTTCCGTTATGTGCAGATACCAGTTCAGACAGGAATCTCCGGAATTAGCGAATTGCCATTCCGAACGACAGTCAGGCGGCATTCGGTCCTTGAGTGTCTCGAGAGACTGCATTTATGAAGAACGTGCAATCGCACACAGCTAATTTGAGAGAGACAGGGGTATAACTAGGAATGAAGTAGCGAATGCATTGGCAAGAGAGCCTGCGGCCCCATCACTAATCGGATCCGATCTCTTCCTTGCTATGGGACATCACACCATCAAGGTAAAGAGTGACGAGCTAAGGCTAAGGGAGATTAGCTGGCATCAAATTATAGGGTTACTCCAGGCGAAATCCTTACTAGGGGGTACAATCAAATGAGGCTAAGGAAATTCATAACCCCATTTAAGCATAAGCCCACGGGCATTCTCACAGGATATTGTAAATTGCGCAGTACTGTGCATAGGATTTAGATATGGTCCACTGACTCTTATTGTTTCTGAGACCAATCCCTGGAGACATCAATACGCTTTATCCTTGAAAGCAGCGCTATAGTGCGGAGAAGGTTGAGGCATCTCGGCCAATTTTGGCCCAACACAGCTCTATCTTATGTGAGATAAGGTGCTGTGATAAATAAAAGGTCTAAAAAAACATGAGGTCGAAGTGCGAACCTCAAATCAAATCTATCTATGTTATATTTTTCTAAGAAAAGTTACTAAGACTAGATATCACAAGTTATTAAGATTACAATTAGGATCCTCAAAAATATCTCATGCGAATATCCCAAATTTAATTATTTCAGCCATTTTAGTTCCATTCACAATGATTATTTATGCTTTCTGCTCATTCTTTTACAGACAGATATTGTCGATTGGTTAATGCAATCTCCGTCCCAATTGACCAATTGTCTCGTTACTGTTTTACCATACCAGTAGTTGAAGGCCATTGCTGCTATTTCTCTTTTTAGTTATTTGTGGCGTGCGTCTTGATATTGTTCCACAAATGCAGGGACCCACAGTTTTAAGCGGATCCCGAACGGTAGATATTTTTATGAGGAGCTTTTTCATCGCAGAAATACACTCGGAGGTTTGCCATTGCCTGCCGAGAGGCGACCGCTATTAGAAAAATGTTTTTCTTAATTTTGGTGTTTCACCGAGATTCGAACCTACGTTCTCTCTGTGAATTCCGAATGGTAGTCACGCACCAACCCATTCGGCTACGGCGGCCGCCTATTTAGTTTATATACCAAAATATAAAAATACAAAAATAGGGAAGGTAGGACAAAAATAGGGAACACCGCGATGATCCGCATTTATATGCGACCAAAGACCGTCACTCTAGCCAATGTTGATAACAAATTTATGGAGGATGTTTTAGGATGCTACAATAGGAACAATTTCACTTTAATAATGGAGTCTTAGATCATTAAACAAAGACATTTTCATGGCTTGCGTTTTAGAACTTCATAAAGTGCTTCCAACCACGGTACAGAGTCCGTGGCTTCAAAGAAATTAAAAGTATTTTTGACTGTTGTTTTCGCAAATCACATCTATCGCACTTTCGACGAATTTTCTCTTTAAACGGTATTAGTCATATAAGGAAGATAAATAAATGGTCAGTTTTCTCACTCGGCTTCCTCGATTCAAGCGAATACCAAACACAAAGAAATAGATCGTTTTGGCTGAAACTTGGAATGTGGTCTTCCATGCAGTGCGATGCCCAGTAGTGACAAATGTTGGAGTGACAGTTCTTGGCCGGATATTAATTCAGGTCGTTCCGGTGCCGTAGAACAGACTGTCGTGGAAATGCCATTGTGGAATCAGATCAGAGGATGAATTGGATCTAAATCCGTCGCTTGCATACGTTCTCTGTCTCTCGCCGCACAAGGGACAAGTTGTGGTCTATTGAAGTTAACATAACCTCTCCTTGAATTCGGTACATTGTTTGTTTGATAGTTAAATATGACAATACTTATAAATGAATAAATAATGGGCGCTCATTTTGTGTGTTTGAGCTCCTCCTATTTGAGAGTTGCTGCCAAAAAGTAGTGTTTTGAGGTCGTTGCATATCAAGGCTCTATTCGATTTATGGACTATTTCAAAACGCATAACTAATGAACTACATCTGGTAACGCTATGGACGGAACCAGTCTATGCGTGACTGCAAGTCCAGCAGTTCAACCTAAGATAACTTATATAAGAGGTTATATTTATATCCGACACCTATAAGTGCTGGTTACTTAAATTTTATTCACATTTGTTTATTTTTTCAATTCATGCAATAATTCTTCTCCCTCCCGCTTTTTATAGGTACTGGGCCAATGTTGACATACCACATGGCACGAATGGCTTTCAAGCAGTTTGTCCCTTCTGTGCGACGCCACTGGATGGTTCATCTGGCTATATTAAGTTGATTTTCCAAGATAATTTAGATTAAATTAGCATAAAATAGTTTATATTTTAATTAACTATACAAACAGAATTTGAAACATATTTTGAATGCATACAGGTCGAGATGTTATGGGTTATCATCCGTGCGACTTGCATAACTAAGTAATTACAAAGCGCATTTTATTAGGAAAAAGCATTTGAAATGAAATGATTTTCAATGAAGTTTCGAAAATTAATGCTTTTATTGTATAATCAAACTTTTTGAGTTGATATTTGTATTTTTGTTTTTATTCACAAATGCATTGGCATAATTATAATTTATTGGCCATTCGAGCAGAATATTTACAAATTATTTTAAATATAAACTGAATAAATTTATATACCTATACATGCATAAACATACATGGAAATTAAGAGATACAAGGAAGTATTACGACAACAACAAAAATTGTAACAGTTTACATGAAGGAGGCGAGGCACATGTAATTTGTGAGCGTAGCGAAAAGATTAAAAAAAGCAAAAAAGCAAAATAAAAGTAAAATTAAAAATATATAAAAATAAAAAAATTAAAAATATATAATATAAAGAATGCAAATAAAACAGTAGTACTGCAAAGAAAGCTAAAAATAATGCATTGTAATGAATTGTAAAGGAATGTAAAAATTATAAGTATCGTAAAACTAATAATAATAATAATAATAACAGAATTTGGATGCGAGAATACCATATACACACATACATACATATATTGTACGATTTAAGACGATCACAAACACACAAAAGCGAATGGGCCACGAGCATGCATACACACGTACATACACAAAAACATTTAAGAATTTAGAGCTTAATGAGAAATAAAAGATTAAAAAAAAAACCAAAAAAAAAACAACAAACCAATAGTACTACGAATGTAAGGCACTCTAGGGCTAAGGCTACAAAGCAGTAGATGAAGGAATACATGCAGGATGTGTTTGTATGTATGTAGTTATGTGTGGAAATGTACAATAATATATATAAATATTAGTTTGGGCGGAAAAAAATCCATTATTTTTGCGTCAAACTTTTGCACAAATGGTTTAAAACTATTTTATGGTTGCTTTTTAGCTCCTGGTCGATGCTACGACTACAAACATGTCGGTCAATTTGTGATTTCTTTAACATCAAAAATTCCCTATCGGAATCAACGAAACCAAAATTGCACTCAATTGGCTGTTATAGTATAGGCAGCATAATATATTATATATATATATATATATACATATATATATAATTGGCGCGTACACCCCTTTTGTGTATTTGGCCGAGCTCCTCCGGCTAATGGTGTGCGTTTACAGTTTGTAGCCAACTCTTAACGGCAGATTTTTATTATGAAGAACTTTTTCAAGGCAGAAATACACTCGGAGGTTTGCCATTGCCTGCCGAGGGGCAACCGCTATTAGAAAAAACGTTTTCTTCATTTTGGTCTTTCACCGAGATTCGAACCTACGTTTCGGCACCATAAGTACCATTCACAATTTCAGCGGCCTGGCTTGCATTTTCGCCTTTATCAAGCAAAAACTGTAAAATGTACCGAATTTTGTCTTTGCTGACTTTCATTGTTAACACCCTGTAACTCGTAACTGAATGGAACAAGCAGAAAGCAGCAAAATAATTTGTTTAGTGTGAAATGGCACCTTGACAACGATTATGCTCGTTTAAATTCTTGGATGGTACTTTACGAGATATCGACCACTACAGCCATCTACCGAGAAAATCATGAATTTCTTGTTCCCCAAAGTAATATTTATATTATTATTTAACTTAACTATTACATAACTACATACATACATATATTCACAAACATATGTATTCGTTAGGCAGTCGCATATGTACAGTTTATCAGCGTAAATCTCCAACGGGCATTGCAGTGATAGCTACATTTTTGATTTTTGTTCTTTGTGTGTGTTTTTTTTTTTTTTTGGTACACTCGCCGTAAATATTGCTGTGGTGGCGAATTTCCGTGGAAAGCTTTTGGTCCGTCTTATATCACTGTTTTGGCTCCCTTTTCGGCAAAGGAATTTTAATGAACTGAGATATTCGCCACTAAGTAAGTGCAATTCCAACAATCTCCCCCTCTTGCTTTTTAATTCCTTAATTCGATAAAATACAAAATAATTTAAAAATATAAAAGAACAAAAAACAAATGTGCATATATGAAATTGAAAATAAAAGAAGAAGAAGAAGAAAACAAAAACAGAGTAACAAAAAAATATATCCTTTAACTAAATTTAAACCAAAATCTAAATGTGGCTTCATGCGCAAATGTAATTGTAAAAATAAAATTACCATTAGAATTAAAAAACAAAAAACAACAACAATAAACATTTAACTGGATTTAGAAATTAAAAAATTTATGTAATTGTATGCACAATTTGCATGCGTTTAATATTTATATTAATAAACTTGCGAAACAAAATTGAATCGTATGCAGAAAACAGTAAACAAAGTAATCAAAAGCGTTTATGCTATAAATATATTTTTTATTACAAAAATATACATTTAAATAATAATTTCGTTCAATAAATTCGGATGTTTAACAAATTCGGTTTTCGCGAATACGCAAATATTTTTATAAAATTAGTTTAAAAAAAAATGTCATTAAATTCGGTTTTCGAAAATACGCAAATATATGAATGAAATTAATTTTAGTAAAAAAAAAATAATTTTCATTTGAAGAAACTCTAACTTTTCGTAGTAAATTAATTTCTGATTTCTTATTTTGTGCAAACAGTGCAAACAGTAAACCTCTGCATATCGTTACGTTAAAATATTTGATTACGTTTTCGTTGTGCAAACAATTTTCGCAGTTATTAAAATTAACCGTTATTTTGTTTTTGAAAATTGAAAATACAAAAAAAGATAACTTGAGTCACATTTTTTGATTAGCATTATTTGGTAGAGCGGCGGAGCGGAGCGGCGCATTGAACGATAATCAGTCGGGAACATCCATAAACAAAGCTATTTTCTTCTAAGCCATATTCATTAAGTGTATTTAAAGTAATCTAAGTTACAACAATTACCAATATTAATGCTGCGTTTGTAATCACAATTAATGTGAACTAATTTGAATGTTCGCAAATACCTTTAATGCGTTGAAGTTTTCGGTTTTCTTTGTTTATTTTAAACTCTAGGTATAAATTTAATGATAACGGTAATGTTAAAAGTGGAAAACAAATAAAACAAGTAAAATAAATCCTTATATTGAATATCTTTAGAATTTAAATGAACAAGTGTAATTAAATTTACTGAATTCTATGATTAATAAAGATCAAATGAACTGAATACAAATGTAAAAAAAACTGACTGGTGCTTCTTTCATAACGATTGGATTGTAGAAAAATGTGTTATCAAATATTTGTGTCAATGTGTTCGAGCCACGTAATATAACCGTGATTTTGCAATGTTGTTGTAGTTGTTGTAACAGCATAAGCATTCCCAAATACGGCGCTTACCAATTATACATGAAAAATGACATCATTTAAGGGGGGAGCCTGGTTTATGAGGTCTAAAAATTGCATCTCTTTGCGATTTTTTTTTTTTAAGGAAAAAATTAATTTAGCCTTAATGAACATTTAAAAAGTATACAAAATTTTTGTACTGGTTTATATAAGTTGAAAAAAATGTTTAACATAGAAATTAGTAGAGCGCTGCAACGCTGGAGTTTCCAACTGGCGTACAAGATTTTTTTTTTTTTTGTTTTTTTTTTTTTTGTCGGGACAACTAGCAAGTGCAGCACTCAGACATTAATTGAGTCCATTGTACTACACTTGGATTCCCTTTTAATTTTCTTTAAATCGACCCGATCTCCGAAGAAATCTGAGTAGATCTTGTGGTGCCAAGGAGCCAAGATGGTCGCTTCTTAACACATCAGTGCCAAAGACCTCAAACCTGATTCGGGCGAAGGCGGGGCAGACACACAGGAAGTGATCCGCCGTCTCATCCTCCTCTTCACAAGCTGGGCAGAGTACACTGTCTGAGATGCCCAACCTTTCCATGTGCTTTGCCCACAGAAAGTGGCCCGTCATTAGTCCAACCAGCCGTCTGCACTCCCCTCTGCCTAATGACAGAAGGGTTTGCGACAGTCGATCGGACATGACAGGTAACATCAGTTTTGTCCATCTGCAGCCTCTCTCAGCCTGCCAAGCTCGCTTGTGGGTAGTAGTTACCCATTTGCTAACCATGGCCGTGATGGCCGCAGAGGGGAGTGGAAAAGCGGGCTCTGGGCCAAAGAAGTTGGCTTCAGAGCCCATCTTAGCTAAGGAGTCAGAGGTCTCGTTACCCGCGATACCCACGTGTCCCGGGACCCATGTTAGCATCAGGCTGTTATGTCTGCCGACATAGTTCAGCCTGGATTTACAGGACTTCACTACCCCTGATGTGGTTTGAGGGCTATCTAAGGCCATAAGCGCAGCTTGGCTGTCGCTGCAGACACATATAGATCTGCCTCTCCATCGTTTTTCCACAACAAAGTTCATCGCTTCTTGAACTGCATACACCTCCGCTTGAAACACAGATGCATGCATTCCAAGAGCAAAGTGCAGTTTTGTCCCGCTGGATTCCACGTAGACCCCAGAGCCGGAGCCATGCTCGGTCCTGGAGCCATCCGTAAAAATGCGAAAACAGTGTTTACCGGGCTCATTTTCTGAGTCTCCCCACAACTGAGCCTCTGGTAGCACTACACTGTATCTCTTTTCAAGTACGACTCTTGATGGCATTGAGTCAAGGGGCATGGAGAGAATCGTTGGATCGATGTCCATACCTTCTCTGTGTTCCAATGCCGGACAAGGGCCGTACCAGTTCCCACTGTGTTTCAGTCTGCAGATGGCCTTCAGGGCCTCTCCTCGGATGAAAGCATCAAGTGGTGGTAAACCAATCAGAGCATCTAGTGCCGGGCCTGAAGTGGTCGGAAAAGCTCCGGTGCAACAGATGGCCACAGTGCGTTGTAGTCTCGATAAGGTCCTCCTGACTCCCACTAGGGATAGTCTACTCATCCAGACCACTGATGCATAGGTGATAATGGGTCTTATCATAGCTGTGTAGATCCATAGGACCTTGCTAGGAGAGAGACCCCACGTTTTCCCAAAGACACCTTTGCACTGCCAGAAAGCTGTCAGCGCTTTGGATGCCTTTGTCTCAACGTGTGATTTCCATAGGAGCTTACTATCGAGGATTACTCCTAGATATTTAATTTCCTTGGATAGCTGGATTGTGACTCCTTTTAGCTTTGGCAGAACGATTCCGTCAAGCTTCCTCCTTCTGGTAAAGAGGACAATACCAGTCTTGGCGGGATTAGCCGACAGCCCGTTCGCACAGCACCAAGTGTCAATCCGATCCAGAGTTTTCTGCACTTTCCTGCAGATGTTCATAAGCGAAGAGCCTGTTACCAAACAAGCAACGTCGTCCGCATATGCTTGTGCGTAGACTCCCGAATCGTTTAAGGTGGTGAGTAGAGGATCGATTACCATGCACCAGAGCAACGGAGACAGCACACCGCCTTGGGGGCAGCCTCTGTTAACCCCAGATGACACCAGCAGATCTTCCTCTGCTCGCACCGAAACGATTCTTTGGGCCAGCATCGAACGAATCCAATTTACTAGCACCCGGTCTACGCCGTGCCTACTAGCAGAGTTACACATACTATCAAAAGTGGCATTATCAAACGCCCCCTCTATGTCTAAGAAGATACCCATAGCATAGTCCCTCCTGTCGATGGCCAGCTCTATCCTAGCAACAAGATTTTGCAGTGCCGACTCGCAGGATTTTCCACTCTGATAGGCATGCTGAAATAGAGACAGAGGGTGAGCCTTCAGCGACTTCTGACGTATGCGCAGTTCCACTAGTCGTTCGAGACTTTTCAGCATGAATGAGGTCATGCTGATTGGTCTAAAGCTTTTGGGGCTGGTGTAGTCGTCTTTTCCAACCTTTGGGATGAAAGCGACCCTCACCATCCTCCAAGAGCGTGGTATGTAAGCCAGTGCCAGGCATGCCGATTTTCTTCAGGGCTGCTGTCACGAACTCTGCACCCTCCTTCAGCATGGCAGGAAATATGCCATCTGGTCCGGGGGACTTGTAGTCGCCAAAAGATTTGATGGCAAATCGAATGGCGGCCACATTCACCACAGATCTGGCAACGAA